>SRPV01000369.1:0-21678 GCA_018360135.1 Claviceps sorghi | reverse complement strand
TTCAATTACACGTGCATCAGCTTCTTGTCCTGTTGTATGTTCCATGGTTTCCTGCCGCGCCCTATCCTCATCACATAGCCCGGCTTGCTCTAAATCTCCACGTCAATGTCTAGATCCAGCGCTCCAATCACGTCGTCGTCCATGAGGGGCTTGTGGATCGTGGGCACTCCATTGCTCTCAGAGTAGTTCTTCTCGTGCAGCTTGGCCAGGTGGGACAGCATCTCGGGCTTGGTCGCCGACACCTTGGGCGTGCCGTTGGCAGGCGTGCTGGCCTCGCTGCCGTTGGCCGATAGTTTCTGGGGCGTGTCGTTGACGTCGTGCACAAACTTGGCTTTTGTCCGGAGTCGTCGCGATGGGTCTTCGGCCACCTGCTCGCCCCGCTTAAGGGCCATCTCGATCTCCCGTGATTTGGCCTTTTCCTTGAGCTGCGCCCTGCGCACGAGCTCGGCGTTCATTCGCCTGTTCTCGCGGTTGCGTTCTGCCAGTCGGTCTTGTTCCGTCGTGGCCCTTGATGCGCCCAGCTCCTTGGACGGGCCCAGCGTTGTTCTGAATGCCAACCGCTGGCTGCCCAGCTTTTCGAGTTCCTCCTGCAGCGCCTGCGCCTTGCTCTCATCGCCCCGCGCCACGGCTTCGTCCAGGAGCCTGCCGATGCGTTCTCGCTCCGCCGGGTCAAACCTGCGCTTCAGCTCGTTCCGTCTTGCCAGTCGAGCCTTAATCTCCTCGTTTGTCCATGTGTGGTTGATGAGATTGTTGATCTCATTGACCTTGTCCATGAGAAACACTTTGGTCGGGAGTTTGACGTTTTCATTCTTGCAAGTGACTTGGTAGCGGTTGAGTTCATTCTGGCAAACAGTGTCAGCAGTGCTATCCATCTCTGTCTTTGATGCCCTTTTTTTGTTTCTCTCGCAGCCGAGGCCGTGGGAGAGCAGCCATGGCAAACTTACCTCTGTAAACTTGCCGCTAGAGGCAGCTATAAACGGAAACTCCTTCACGGCCTTGCCATGCGATGCTTTGACATACTGGTCGGTGACAAAGGCTCCTTGCGGCCCCGTCAGCGCGTACGGTCGACTACTTGAGAAGCCTGTCATGATCAATGTCAGTCGTGGGGCTCCATTTCTCGACTCGAGTCCTGATAAGAGAAGGGACAATGAACCACTTCTTGAGGGAGAAAAAAAAAAAAAACTCATATCATCATACCTTTGATGACAGCCATCCGATATTGCTCAACACCAGTTTCAGGATGAGGGCCCAGAGCAATGCGTATATAACAACCAGTAATGGCCGACTCGAATCCGGGCGTGAAGCAGACCTGGGCGAATTCGTTGCGACCCAGGCGGACGCGCTCAAAGTCTTTCAACTCGGGCGCCGGTGCTTCCTTCTCCTCCTCCTTTTCCGGGGTCCGAGATCTGGCTCGGCCAAAGTCATCGTCGCTCTCTACACCATCCGAGTCCCGTCTCCCGGGGGAGTATTCTCTTCCGCGAGGGTTGTTGTCCTCCCTCCGCTTTGCCTTCTCGGCGCGGGCTCTGCGGAGAGAGTCCATGGCCGTCTCGGCCTTGCCAGTACGTTGGCGCATGGGCTTGCGCTGGGCATCCTCAAGCTCAGCCGCATCAGCACTGCGCTTCTTCTTGACCGTCTTGCGCTCTTCGTTTTCTACCATTTGTCGGAGCAGGCGATTCTGCCGCTGGCGTTCAATCTCCGTGGTTCGTTCTTCGAGAATCTGCTCTCGTTCGACTTCTCGCATGGCCATGATTTCTGCCTTTTCCGCCTCGCTCATAAACAAGCCGTCGACCGGGTATTTGGAATCCTCCTCTGTCGCCGCCGCCGCCGCCGCCGCCGTCGTCGTAGTTGTTGTTGCTGCCGCAGCCCGCCGAGGTGCCGGCTCGGCGTCTGAGTCGGACTCGTCCATGGCAGCCGACGCTAGTGAGTTGGGTGACGAGGGCGTCGATGATCTAGATTCACAGGCACAAACGAACTCGTTAGTAAAATGCCTACGGGACAGTGAATGGAGCACAGGACGGCAACAGCCCTTGAAATCATTCGAGAGTGACTTGAAGAGGTCTCGTCAAATGGCCAGACAGTAGTGACAAGTGAATGACTCACGCTTCACCCTCTTCTTCCGAATCATCCTGTCTCGTCCGTCTCTGGGGCTTTTTCGACTTGCCGACGGACTCCTTCTTTGCGTGACCAGGTGACTCGGATCCATGGCGACTTCGAACCACAGAGCCCTCATCTTCGGACGCACCGCCAGCGAGCGCGAGGAGATCGTCATCAATGTCGGACATGGTCGCAAGGGGTTTCCTGTCCAGAATGGACCCGATGACTAGGAGGATGAAGATGGACGGGATTCAGGACGTGTATGGGCGCTGTACGGGATGAGACTGCAAGAGAGAGAGGCTGGCGGAGAAGCAGGAGACACCACAAGCGGACGTCGCGCCGAGCAGACGTGCTGGAGAGGAGCTGTCGTGTCACCTCTTCGCAAAGCCGGAGAAGAGTCAAGGGGGAAAACACAAGAGCGAGCGAGCACAAAGGAGTGAATTGGCTTGGCGATGGAATGCCAGGACAAGAAAAGAAAAGGGACGGTAGGCTCTTGTTTCGGCCCGTGAATTTCGATGCCTCTGTCCGTTTCTTCCGCCGCCACTGCCACTGCCACTGCCACTGCCAGCTCATTATCGCAGGCACGCCGCACGCCCACAGCGCCCTGCCGCCAGCACCGGCAAAGCGTTTGTCCGGTCCGGCGCCGGCCCAGCGACCGGGCGACCAGGTGAGTCGTGACCCTATCGGTGCCCTTCCCGCATCCAGCAAAAGCCCCAGTGGTCCCCACCCAGGGCAGCATCGGCGTCATGCTGCGACATTCAAAGGCGCCGTCTTGTCCTTCGTATGCATTCTTGTCATCTGCACATCCATCCGTCCAAGCCCGCGTCTCCCAGGCACACCCCAACAACACCTGCATCAGCGCTCCGACGCCCATCGTCCATCATGGCCTCTTCCGCGCGGTGCCTTGTCCGTCCCCTCCGAGCCACCGCCATTCGTGGCCGCCCGTCGCCGTGCTCACCATTCTGCCGCGCGTTATCAAGTACACCACAGCATCAAGCGTCACCAGCCTCCGCACCCGAACCACCCTCATCCAACAGCAACCAGACCCCCAGCAACCAGGCCCCCAAGAAGCTCAAGCCATTAACCAGGCAACAGCGCGAGTTCCTTTCTTCTGCTGTGAGCACGCCCCGACCCGTTGACACGGCGAGGAAAGCAACCGTTGTCCCGGCCTCGGTGTATTAGAGGAGGGAAAAAAAAAAAAAAAAAAAAAGACTAACCAGCCCTCATGAACCCGCCAGCTCCGCGTCAACCAAGCAGGCGAACTCGCCGCCACACTCATCTACGCGGCGCAAACCCCCCTCCTCGTCCGGCAACACCCCCGCCTCCGGCCCCTCATGGCGCACATGTTCGACCAAGAAGCCGGCCACTTCAAAACGTTCAACCGCCTCGTCCACAAACACCGCGTCCGCCCCACGGCGCTGTACCCGCTGTGGTCCGTCCTGGCCACCGGCCTGGGGTGGTCCACCGCCCTCATGGGCCGCGAAGCCGCCATGGCCTGCACCGAGGCCGTGGAGACCGAGATAGGCGACCACTACAACAGTCAGATCCGAGAGATGCTGGCCATGATCTCGCAGTGGCGGGAGGAAGGGTACGACGTGAGCGGGGAGATGAGCGATCTTGTCGACACGCTGAGGAGGATACGCGACGAAGAGCTTGAGCATCTGGATCATGCCGTGGACAATGATGCCAAAAAGGCAGAACCGCATTGGCTGCTGACTGGTGTGATTCGCGCGGGGTGCAGAGGAGCCATTTGGGTGAGCGAGCGGGTTTGAAGATTCCGTCTCTCGTTCGTTTTGCACCCCCCGAGGGACATGTACGTGCAGTGGCCATGCCACTTGCTCTGGCCGGCTGGAGCCGCGCTCCACGGGTGAAGTTGTTAGGGGTTTCAGTAGACGGGTCAAGTGTTGTACATGCATAATACACACAGATACATACTCATACATGCACGTACTTTACGCACATATACGTACATAGATACACTCATGCATACATATCGTACATACACGTACATAGATACACTCATGCATACATATCGTACATATGCATATATACACCCATGCATACATATCGTACATACACATAGAAAAGTGCGTTCTGCGCATTACCCTTTTAAGACAACACCACAAGCGTGAGCCAGAATAAACCTGATGATTTTCCATCGCTGACCCACGTACGCGAAGAGAGGGGAAAGAAGAAGTGAGGGGAGGGAAAAAAATGCATGGGGGGCAGCACCGAATCTATGGCCGCTTTCCACTGCGAATGAAGAAACCCTACTTTATATAACTCATGCTAAAGTCTTGACTCAGGATTCATATAATTATAATTTAAAAGCTAAAAATTAATAAATAATAAATAATAATTCTTTAAACCGAAGTTCAAGTTACTTTTAACTTATAAGACGATGCTACCATGTGAAAGACTCCTGTCGCAATGCAAAGTGGCCCTTCTGTGCCCTCTTATGATGTTTCCGCGCGCCGCCCCCTGCTCCGATGATCAAGCCCTCATACCCTCCCGTCATTTTTTTTTGGGCGCATCTTGGCTAGTTGCTGTGGAAACAATTGTCAGTTACTCGTCGAGATATAAAGTGTACGTCAGGGACGGGTCGACTTACTAGATTGACAGGGGAGCTACACCATCCACTTGGAAGCCCCAATTACCGTTTTGCTCCTCCGTGACGAGCCAATCATAAGGAAATTGGACAATGTTGCCTTGAATCATCTTGAGTAATTCTTCTGCGTCGCTGCGTGACGGCATGTCCTCAATCGAGAATCCACGGCGACTCCCCTTGGTGGTAGGGCGCCTTCGACGTTTGACAGAACCAAACTGCGCTTGGGTAGGAAGAGCGGCTGATTCTTTCGGCGCAGCCTTGTCGGGCGCAGAAAACGTCGTTTTACGATCCGTGCTCCGGCTGACCTGTGGCTCCAGCGATTTGGGACAAGTCTCCTCGAGTGCCTGCTGGCCGGTAGCGCCGGGCGCCTCCGCATCGTTCTCGACCCTGCTTACCAAGTTCGAGTTCACCGAGGCCAGAGTCCCCGAATCTGGTTCTTGTGATTTCTCATTCAGCGCTTTGCTGTCCTCCTCGAGACGCAAAACATCCAGCTTGCCCAAGTCTCGGTCGAGTGTAGGAAGCTTTTCTGTTCCCTTGTCCGCTGCCGCTGAGATGATGGCTTCCGGACCCGGCGCCCCTATCCCTACGGCCGCCGCGGTAGAATCATTGATTTTGGCCTCGGCTTGCATCTCCATCTCCTCTGCAAACGGCTTGCCTTCCATGCTGGCGCGAAATTTGGCGCCGTAGTCCATGTAGTCGCGATATTGTTGCCATGTAGTTACTTCGGAATCTGGCATGCAGCGGAAGACCCTTCTGTAGAGTTTCGTATTGTTGCTGGCCGCCCTGTTCCAGATATCGTCAATAAAACTGGGCAGTAAAGGATCTCGCATACAGTCCTTGGAAATATCTGCAGCTCTAATGTCCGCAGCCATGGGATGCAAGGCCGCACTCTTGGCACGGCCCGTCGTCGAGTCCATGAACGCTGGCGGCTCGACGATATCTGCGTCATCGGCTACTGGCAACGGGGGAAGCTGAGCAGGCCGCAGAAGCCCGAGCTCCTCCGTGGTCCGTCGATCCATCTGCGGCATGGGAGGCAGTTCTTCGGCACTGTTCACAATTGGGTCCAAGTAGCGGTTCTTTGACGCTAGAGCGGCTTCATGGGGTGGCTTGGGACTACAAACAGTTCCTTTGCCCTCCGCATCAACATCGAGCACCAAGACTTCGTGACCATTCACAATCACCGAATCTCGACCCGCGGATAGACCCGACTGTTCTGCCGCTTTCCAGTGGTCTGGGCCGTACCCAGACACATCCAGCTGCCGCTTCTTTTTCCGCTCTTCAAGACTTCTTCCTTCGGTAGTGTTGTCCTTCTGCCCTGCCTCAGCAATCGGTTCTTGAGAGGCCACTACTTGAGAGTCGTCCTGAATGGTCGCGACTTTTTCCTTGCTGCCAAGTTCGTGCTCGAAGCTAGAACAACATGGGTTCGGAGAACCATCTCTGCGGCCTGCATGTGGACGCGCGGCCGCATTGGGGTGGTCTTCTCGGTAAATATCCTCCATTTCTTCTTCAAACGCTCCGCGATCCATTTCCTGGTATCTTTCTTCCTCCAGAATCTCATCTACATCCAGACCCAGATGCTCGCGCATGAGACGGAGCCGAAGCGTGTGTGCGAAACGGCCTACCAGATACGGTCTGCCAGCCATGGTTGAAGAGATCATGTCCGTGTCGCGAACCAAAGCAGCGCATTCCGAGTCTCTCGAGCCCAGCATTGACCGTTCGTTGATGTTGGCAGATCCAATCAGGACAACACGATCGTCAACTATGATGGTCTTGGCATGGATGTACAGTTGCTCCGTCACCAGGGCGTCGTTGCTCATGACACCCCACTGACGCAAGCAGTAGAAGCCAATGTAATCCTCGGGTTCAATGCCTGCGGTTCGCAATCGTCCAAAGATGGACTGCTCGCCGCGGCATATGCTCTTATACTGGCACATAAGGATAAGCCTCACACTAGTGCCTTCCTGTTCGTCAACTGTATTTTGAAAGCCAGGCATCAGCGGAATCATGATTGCGCAACGCCAGTCTTCGCCATTCTCATGGGCGCGGATGATGCGCTCAACTAGAGCGTCTCCAATGCGATTGACAATCTTGGTATTGTACGCCTCGGTACTCGAGATGAAAAATTGGTTCTCCATGTAGACAAAGTGGTCAGAGTCTTCAATCATCTTGATGTAGGCGTTCTGAATGCTATGTTCGGTTTCGTCAATGCCCAAAGACCACGTGCTTGCGGAACGCAGCATTTGAACTTCGCATGTGCCCGTCAGGCCGAGTGATTCAAGTTCGGCAAACTTGGCATCCGGTGGAGGCAGTAGGAACGGCAACGGACGGGTTGGCTTCCGGCCTCGGCGGAGATAATTCCAACGTTGCACGAAATGTCGCGTTAAATCGCGCGCTGGCTGGCCAACAACTTGCATGGAAACATCATGCCAAGGCATGCGCGGGACCTTACCACGGTCATACATTTCTTCGTAAGGCTCATTGAGCCTGAAAAAGTCCTGTACCCTGGGATTGGAGTAATCTTTGCCAGGGAATAATTGGCAGTGTTCGGCATCCTTTGGCTGCTCCGTCATTTCGAAGCCGGTGGGCTTGTCGTCGACAATTGGGTGCTGGGGACAATCCCACCGGCCAAAACACAAGTCAACACCACCAAGAAAGGCGACGTCGTGGTCCACGATGCAGATCTTCTCATGATGGGCGAAGAAGAATTGGTTCTTCTTGAACTGGTTGGGCGAGCGCTGAACAAAGATGTTGGGGTGCAGGTTCAACAACGAGAACTTGGTATACTCGGAGTCGATGGGAACAGCGGCTTCAACATTTCGGTAAATTATGATGAAGATCTTGACTCCTTCTCTTGCTTTCTTCTGCAAGAGCCTGTCCAGGCGCCATTTCTGGCTAATGGCTGCCGGCCGGCGCATGTAGAGCTCGGGGCTCAGCCACCAATCATGAATGTAGATGACATCTCTGGCCATATTGATCGCTCGGGACACGTTCCACATGTAATCTCGACCGTCCACGAGCCATTGCGCAAATACGCCCGTTCTGACTGGAGCAAAACTATCGAAACGCTTCTTCTCGTACCAGACAGTCTGCTTAAGCATCTCGCTTATCGAGTCCTCGAACTGCTTCAGCACTGACTGGTTGCGCGAAAAAAGCTTGACTTTCCGTTCGGACGTGTGCAATGTGAGGGTATGGTGCTTCTGCGGCGGCGACTCCGCGGTCAGATCGATTTCCTTGCTTTTGTCTTTGGATGCAATCTGCTTGAGTGACTTCTTTTTGGAAAAAATGCTGAACTTGGTGTCGACGAGATAGACGTCGTAGATATTCATGTTCTCCGGTGACTCTACGCAAACAATGTAGCTCTGGCGAACGAGAAACCACTTGCGGCTGTGTCGCGCGATAACCTTGCCTGGCGTCAGAACTCGCCGAAAGTCTAAACCCTTGGAGGATTGAATGTGTAGATAGCCTTCTTTGCCGTGATAACTGCCTTCAGCGGCCAGGCGCACACCAAGTGCAGATAGCTCCAGAAATCGACAGAGGCGGTTACTATCCGCCCTGAACATCAGCCAGTGGATCATTTCTGACAGGTACTTCTCGACAATGCGTCTTTGCTTCTCCACATAACGCTGCCTTCGTGTGGCCATGTCATGTACCGGCGTGCTGGGACCTTCGGCGTTGGACAGTTCGCCGGGATCAGTACAGCCAGTCGACCTTCGCCTCATCCCCCACAAGTTGGCACGAGACTTCCTTCTAACGGGCTGCTGTTGACCGTCAACTCCGCTCGCCACCCCGTCTGCTTGATCTTCTGCCCCTGTACCCTCTCCAGCAGTCTCATCGCCTCGCACACTTTGGTCCTCCTCATCGCTCTCATCCCCCTTGCCTCGCGCCCGCCTTAAGTAGGGGAAAGCAGAGTATGGGAATTTGGGCTGCTTCGGCCGCGCTCCAAGCTCACGACCAAGCATGTACTTGTCGTTATTCAAGGCAAATTTATAGCGAAAGTGCAAATTGTATATGTCCTTTATCGTTCGGATTACTATCCAGCTCATCCGGCTTGGGCCGCTGCCATACTCAAGTTCAATCGTGAAAATCCAGTGTCGATCCTTGTCATCGTCTGGCACTGGGGCGCTGTCCTTGACTTTGAGCTTCAGCTGCTCGAGCAAAACAGGGATCCTCTTGTTCCCATGCTCGTCCCTTTGAATCATGCTCGCAAGCATCAATACCGCAGGAGCACCCGCTCGCAACTCGGCCATTAGCTCTGCAGACTTGAAGTAATCGAAACGGTCTTCCTTCTTCTGCCGCAGGAGTTTTAGTGTGCTCTTGACCTGTTTCCATTTTTGTACACCAAAATTGGAAGCTCGCTCCGAATTGAAAAACGGCCGACGAGATGTCATGGCGTCGCCATCGGAGACGCCGCCGCCGCCAAACACGGTCGTGCGTCTTGTATGGCCATTGCGACGGCCCACGACGGCAGAGCTTTCTATTTCGTTGAGATGCTCACCCTGTGATTGCGACGGTGCCCCAACATAGGAGTGGCCACGACGAAAGGGCCGACGCTTCAGTGCTTCATGCGTATCCCCCTCTGACAGTGCTTGATCCGGGCCACCATGTGTAGAAGTGTCAGGCATACTGGCTCTTCTTCTGACAAGACGATTATAGGCGCCCCAAGTATCAGGTTCGAAGGCGAAACGGCTTGCGGTAGAAGGCGTGGAGGCATGACCTTTTTTAAATCGCTTTATCCTATGCTTCTTCTTCTTCGACGCATCGTTTCCCGGCATGGCTGCCTCGTCTGCAGTCTCTTCGATATCGGCATCGGCATCGGCATCGGCGTCGGGGTCGGGGTCAGGGTCGGGGTCGGCATCGGCGTCGGCATCGGCACTGACTTCGGCACCGGATTGCTCTTCAACAAGAGTATTGGGCAGTCTGCTACTAAAACGAGCGGCAGTGGGCGAATTTGCTGCAGATTGGATACCAGTCTCGGCCAGGGGGGCTGATGATGATTTGATCATGGGCGTAGTCGGAGCGGACGCCAAGGCCTTGATCTTGGAGATGAAAGATGTGCCCCTGTGCTTTCCTGGGGTTTCCGCTCCATCCCAGGAACCATGCCGACTATGGGCAGCTGATGTGGGAGACGCTAATGCCTGATGATCGTTCTTCGCAAACTGAACGCTTCTTCCATCGGCCGACGTCGAATTGTCTGGCTCTGCAGGCGAGATGGCATCACGATCGACAGCGGATGGCAATTCGTTCGAGGCGTTGTGCTGCTGAGGGTTTTCCTCCGGGACCATACCATTACTCTGTGTGAGTTGAGAAGCATCGCCATGTTTCTTCCCTTCATTCCAATAATCAGTCGCTATTCCGCTCGACTCTATCCTGGCTTGGATTTCCGAAGGGTAGGTGGTCGGAGACAGCGGGAGGGCTTTGGTAGTGGTGGGCAGCGGGTATTGAGATGTGCGACTTGTATGAGTTGGCGTTTCGTCTCGAGGAGTGTGACCCATGGTAGACACGGAGTCCTCTGCACGCCCGACGGTGTCCATTCGTGGATTGTCTGTCTAGCAGGCTAACGACTGTTGAAAGGGAGATGGTCACTGGTAACGGAGCGAAGCTCGCAACAGGGGCGAACACGCCCAAGATGTGATAGACGTGCGCCGGTTCAAACGATATCTGTGCAGGACATTCTGAGGGAGATAGAGATGGAGAGGAGGAGTGTGATGACGTTTGGCGGACGATGCTGATGCTCGAATGGCAGCACGGCAGGTCTGACTTGGCGGCGTAGCCCTCAATTGGACTTGGAACAATACACATAGACCGTCTGGTCGTCTCTGAACTCCGGGACAGGCAACAGGCCGATACTGGATGATACGTGAGCAGGTAATCGGGAGCGTTCCGGTCAATTTCGAAGCGTCTTGGCGGCCTCAAGCTAGGGGGCAGGAAAGATGGGCAGGCAGGTGGGTTGTAGGTCAACTTGGGTTGTAGGTGGGTTGTAGGTGGCGCCACGGAGGGTCTGGGGCAGGCAAATGGCGGGCAAATGGAAGTAGCGAGTGGCAGTAGCGAGTGGCAGTAGCGAATGAGTCTGGTACAGCTTGGGCTGGTGTGGTCTGGTCAGATACGAAGAATGGCGCGGCGACGCTGGTGCTATACGTGCAACTGGTGGCAAGAGCTTGTGGGGGATAAAAAGAGAGACAGAGAGGGGAGGGGAAAGGAAAGGAAAGGATGAAGCCACACGCGACGGAGTGCGAGGCCAAGTGCTCGTGCCACGTCGTTGGGGCCTGGAATGCCGAGTTAGAACATTGCAACCTTGTTGCCGATGGTTTTGATTCACCATTGCCAGTTGAATGGCAACTTGCCACCGGACTCCAGTCCAGTCCAGTCCAGTCCAGTCCCGTCGGGTCTGAGCGAGCTCCCCCTGACTGGATTGGCCTGGGTACCTGGCCTGGCTGCCATGCTCGCAGAAGCAAAGGGCGAATGGTGAGTCGCTCACGTGACCGCCGGTGGAGCCTGCTCAGATCGCCCCTGGTCCATCAGCATCATGTGCGCCAAGTCCCAAGTTGTAAAAACTCCAGCACAATGTGCATGTCCAGACGCTGAATGCACCGATGCACTGCATCCCGCCCGCCGTTGTGGAGTCAGGTACGTGCCTAGTTAATAGTCAATATTAGCACGCGCCACCAATGGAGTAACACCCTCGGCTGCGTCCAACCAGATGCTCTCCTTCCTCAGTCGTCAGCCTCACCCAGCACGCACCAGTATCACCATCCGCCTTGCGTTCCGCCTTGCGGCCGACTCGCGTTTCGGCTGAGTCGGACTGTCTTTATGTCCTGGTGCCACGACTCTGCGGTCGAACTACGCCTTTTTTTTTTTTTTTTTTTTTTTTTTTTGCGATACAAAGCCTCCTTTTCTCGTTTCGCTTCGTTTCTCCTACTTCCAGCTCATTACATGAACTAATTCGCCTTGTATCAACCTCATCTCTTTTTGCAGTCTTGTCTCCATAGTCGCCCCTGTCCTAATATTGTTATCATCGCCTGGCGGGTTTCCCCCGTCATATCTATCCTCACCATGTCCCGATACTCACTGCGCCAGACCCCCAGGTACGTTGTCGGGCTTGGTCGCTGATCGACTTGGCATGCTCCAACTACTACTGCAGCTGGACTTGATCTGTTCCATAACCTTCGAGGCCTATGCGTCACTGGAAAGACCTTGAAATGACTGACTCCCGAGTCCAGGAAGAAGGAACTCTTCGAGGGCATGATCGAGACTCCCTCTGCTCTGCGCCGGTCCTCGCGTCGCCAGGCTTCCTTGCCACTCGAGCCGGCCTCCGACGCCGAAAACGACTCCAGTTCCGCTGCCGAGACCTCGACTCGAATCCGCTCTTTGCGGCGTCGCAACGATAAATTTACACCACCTCTCGAGCAGCAGCAAGACGCCGGCACAACAAGTACCAATGGCAAGTCTGCGGTTCAAACCGAAATCGGTTCCACTCATTCGTTTGAGACGAAATCGACTGAAAATTCAGCCCCCAACAAAAAGATAGCCAATTCGGCTGCCGCTGGTATAGTTGATGGCTGGATCGTGGGTCAGGACCCCAAGATCGACTACTCGGGCGAGTTCGAGTTTGGCGGCTCATATGGCAGTCTCTCCATGATGCTTCTCTTTCCCGTGCTCATGTGGTATATGTGGATCGGCGCCACCTACTATGATGGCAAGTTCCCATCCCGTGCTCCCGGTCAGACGTGGGGTTCTTTTGCATCTCAACTGGTCGACTATGTCTATACCGGTGCCTACCCTCACGCCAAGGCTTGGTTCTGGTACTGGTCGTACCTCGTCTTTCAGGGCGCTTGCTACTGTTTGCTTCCCGGAGTTTGGGGCTGGGGCAAGCCTCTCCCCCACGAGGGCGGCAAGCAGCTCAAGTATTTCTGCAATGCCTACGTTACCCTCTACTCTACTCTTGCCATTCTGGCCGTGCTGCACTTCACTGGCATCTGGCCATTGTACATGGCCATTGACGAGTTTGGGCCCCTGCTCTCCGTTGCTATTCTGAGCGGTTTCCTTGTCAGTTTCGTCGCCTATTTCTCCGCTCTGTACCGTGGCAAGCAGCATCGGATGACTGGCCATCACATTTATGACTTTTTCATGGGCGCTGAGCTGAACCCCCGCATGTTTGGCATTTTGGATTTCAAGATGTTCTGCGAGGTCCGTATGCCCTGGTACATCCTCCTCATTCTGAGCCTGGGCGCCGCCGCGCGGCAGTGGGAGAGATACGGGTACGTTTCTGGCGAGGTCTGGTTCCTTATCATGGCTCACTACCTCTACGCCAATGCCTGTGCCAAGGGCGAGGAGCTCATCATCACGACCTGGGATATGTACTACGAGAAATGGGGATTCATGCTCATCTTCTGGAACCTGGCCGGTGTCCCCTTGTCCTACTGCCACTGCACCATCTACCTTGCCAACCACGACCCGTCCGAGTACCGCTGGAACAGGGCGTTCCTTGTAGCCATGTTCGCCGCCTATCTCTTCTGGTACTGGATTTGGGATAGCTGTAACAGCCAGAAAAACCGCTTCCGCGCCATGGAGCGTGGAAAGCTGGTTACCCGCAACACCTTTCCCCAAGTTCCTTGGCAGACGCTACACAACCCCAAGACCATTGAGACCCCCCAGGGCGCAATCCTCGTCGACGGCTGGTACGGATTAGCGCGAAAGATTCACTACACGGCTGACATTTGGTTTTCCATCTCCTGGGGCCTCATTACCGGATTCAAGTACGTGCCTCCTCCAACACTCGAACAAAGCTTTCCCGCAAGCCTATTCAATATAACAAAGTACAATAAAATAATCAGCTAACGTTTCTATTGATAGGAGCCCATTTCCTTGGTTCTACCCCGTCTTCTTCTGCTGCATGATTGCTCATCGCGCCGCAAGAGACATCCATCGCTGCCGCAACAAGTATGGCGAACACTGGCTTGAATACGAACGACAAGTCCCCTACCTCTTCATTCCAGTATGTTGTTCACCCTTGATTCAACTCTTTTTGACTTTTTTCTTCTTCTTTTTTTTTTCGCGGTATAGACACTACTGTAGCTGACCAATCCCAACCCCAGTACGTACTCTAAATGTCTCTATGCCTGGATCAACTTTCCGTGAAACCAAGGGAGAGAGTATGAAGTTCACGACCTACATACCGAGCTTTACAATGCAATGACAGAAACATATCATCAGAGGACACAGAAAACGACACTGGCCCGGACCTGGCCTGGCGGGCAAAGAAAAAGTAATGTAATGAAAGCTAATTGCGGTTAAATGAATGAGTAATGAAGGCAATCATTGTAATCATGAACCATGGAGGGTCGTAAAGGGGCACGGCAATGGGACAAGAAAGACAAGGATACGGGACACGGCAATGGGAAAAGGAGAGGCAAGGATCTCATGATACGGGACACGGCACACAGGATACAGGATACAGGGCAAGACGGCGTACCGTACAGCATGGCATTATTCAGCATTCTAATATCCTAAAGACGTATATTTATCCACTTCATTCTTGATGCACAACGGCAGTGGCACATGAGAGGAAGCAACAAGAATTCCACACGGGATCATATTTCCAGCAACGTCCATTTCCCCCATGTAGCCGAGTAACCAAGCAAGAATTCAGGAGTATCCACGGAAAGAATTTTCAAGTCGTGCAGATACGGTTCAGTGCTTGGCAAGCGGGATCATGGTTCGAAGTCGATGTCGTGTCGTATGCGTAGAGGTCGGATCATTGGGTTTGGGGGACCTTGATCGGATCACGACGGGAGGGCGAGGCGGGGATGGGATTCTTTTCTTTTTTTTCTTCCTTTTTTTCTTTTATTTTTCTTACTTTTCTTTCTTACTTTTTCGTTCTTTTTTTCTCTTTTCTTTTATTTAGGTTTCTTTATCTTTCTTTTCTTTTCTTTCCTTTTTTAAAACGTGCGACGCATTATATGAGCAACTGAGACTACACTAGATTCCCCTTCACTATCGTTGTCTATAATGAAACTGCTCAAGCCAAACCTCGCCCGTCACTAGTGTACATATATGACGTTTTCTTGTGATTACTAGTCCTTCCACCATGGGATAATATATTTCCAACCCTCTCCAAGAAAAATCCTTCCGCACCAGTACAGTGTTTCATGGATGCGCTCAGGCTACTTGCACCCGCATTCAGTCTACAGAGCCGGGTGGAAAAGCTGCAACTCCTGCTTATCAAAGTACATCTTGTCGAGTTGCCGCCATTCCGGCTCTTATTGTCCTCCCCTTCTAACAGGTGGCGTCTTGGGTCGCTTTGGAGTTCATGAGAAGGGCAACAATGAGACCGTAAAGACCTGGTATACTGGTTAGAGGGAGGCTTTCCTTCAACTGCCCAGAAACGTCAAACTTACCCAAAACTTCAGCGAAAATGAGGATCAAAATCATGCCAACGAATAGACGAGGTTGCTGAGCTGTGCCACGTACACCAGCGTCACCGACAATACCAATGGCAAATCCAGCGGCGAGACCAGCGAGACCGACAGCAAGACCAGCACCAAACTGAATGAAACCCGTGTAGAGAGGGAGCTCTTGCTTCAGGCCATCGGAAATAAGAACAGACACGACCAGACCATAAATACCAATGATACCAGCCATAATAACGGGAACAATGTCTGCAGACGTGCATTGTTAATATCGTTTCACTTTGGACGGAGATTAGTTTGATGCAAAGACGGAGACGGCGCACTCTTCACAATTAGGTCAGGGCGGAGAACACCCATGGCAGCGATGCCGACACCAGACTTGGCGGTACCGTACGAGGCACCTAGGCAGGTGAAGACAATAGCGCAGGTGCAGCCCATGGCACCGAAGAAGGGCTATTGGTACGAGTCAGCGAGGAAAATTGAATCTTGGTGTGACGCATCGTGACGACGCCCGAGGATTGGACGCATCGGACGGGTGAATGACGTCGGTCGTCGGTTGGATTGGAGGCTGTACTGACCGCATAGACGGGACTGTAGACATGACCAGTTAGCCCACAAGACTTTCCAATGGCATGCTCCAAAATAACTATCGACTGAGCCCGAGCCGTTCCCACGATGCCGGAAGCTTCACTTGATGAGCCCCATGGCTTGGTTTCATTCGCTAGAGACGGCGGGCAGGCAACCGCGACAACACGTACCAGGCTTCGGTGATAGCCATTTTGAAGGTGTCGGGCTGTCGATGATGGAGTATGAAAAACGTTGCTGGGTTCAAGAGAATACTGGCGTCGAGTTCGATAAATGTGGTTGCAACGGGTACTTCGGTGGCGGTGGGCTATCGTCGTGGCAACAATGTCGGGGATCGAGATGCAGTGGTCAAAGGTCTCCTTCCCGGCCTGGCGCCAGCGTCAAGTTTTGAGGCACGATGGAGAGAGGGAGGATTACATAATACGTCAATCCGCTCGCGGGTAATCATCGGCTCCTGATGGATCTGCAGCTGGATATGGCTTGCAGCGAACTGCAGCTACCAGGTATGCGGGTCCTGGCAAAAGGACTTATTTTGCAAGCCGAGAAGAGACATGATTGACGTATCTCAAGACTTACACCTACCCACCTACCGACTTACTTACTTACCTACTTCTTAAGTACTTACCGACTGTGGGTAGATGAGGAGGTATTTTGAGTACGTCTCCAATCCTACCTACATACCTACTTATTTACTGCTGTTACAGTGCCCTTTACCGCAATATTGTCATCAGAAATGTCTTCATCGAGCATTGCAGCTTAGTGATGTATTCCCGGCCTCCCCGACCGAAAAAAAAGAAAAGAATAGAAAAAGGAAAAACAAAGAAATTCAAAAAGTAAAATAAATCTTGGGAGCAGCCTCGTGCGTTCTATTAATCAGCGGCAAAAAAAAAAAAAAGCGGTCTTCCTCATGGCATCTCTCATACTATCTGCAGTATCTAAATCAAAGTACATGCCCACCTACTCACGTAATAGTATCTAGATTGAAAACGGGTGGTTGCTTTGGCCATATATCTCACTGTGCAAGCATAGCAACGTCGGTTCAATCGAGAGGCTGAAGCATGAGTCTGCCCTGGCATGCTGTAGAGCTGTGTACCTACCGAGGTACTTTCTTACAGTATGATAAAAAAAGCAACGTACTAGGTACTTACCTACTTTACCTAAGTACCTAGATACCTAGGTACTTGGATAAGCAGGTACCTTTAGATTAGTAGGAAGTACCGAGGTAGGCGCCTGCAAGTTACCACTCGAAAGTTGACGTGCCGTCTATGACGTGTCTCCACGCCGGGTACCTGGACGACACTGCCGACTCTCCCTCATCAACTTGTCTCAATGTCTCCACTTCGATTGCCTGCTCTTTGCGCCCGCTCGAGTGTGCAGTGCCCAGCCAGCCCGTTCATGCCATTGGGCTCCCCGTCAACTACCCATCAACCCCGTCAACCCTCATCAACATTCATATTAGCCGGTTCATAAGTGATCTTAGACTTCGCCCTAGAGCCTCATCCTCAAATGACGGCAGAAAGGTTCACCCTTTGCCTCCATGATGCCTGGGATAGCCCGGAAGGTCCTTGTCTACGCTGCCATTGACGGTCTAATCCTTCAACCACTGCCGACCAAAGGACAGCGGCCTTTTCAGTCAACCAAGATTCGATATGGAGACTCGTCCATCTCAGCTCTTCCACGAGACCAGGTACCTGATAAGCCAGGCCCGGACTCGTCTTTCGAGATCTACGGTGTGATTGGTATGGAGTTATGAACCGGGTCTACGGCGTTGCCCTCAATGCACGACTGACAACTCAAAAGGCCTGATCACAGTTTCCAGACTGAGCTATCTGATCACAATCACTCGCCGACAACAGGTTGCACACGTCCTCGGATTCCCCGTCTATGTCGTCACCGGGGTAGCCATCACACCTTGCAGCACGAAGAAAGAAGCGGATGAGTCTATTCGCAGAACGGCCATCTCGCTACGGAAGGAGGCATCCGATGACGTGAATGACCATGTAGAAACTAGCGACGAGGATGCCGAAACCTCTGGCGCTGTTGCTGATGAGGTGGAAGAAGCCGTGACTGGAGGAGATGGTGTCCGGTCGACCTCGTCTCGGAGCAGTGTGGCCGAGGACGTGATGCGCCGCCGAGGAAGCTACGGCATATTCGCACAGCGCTGGTTTAGTAAAAGTGGGTGGACAATGGATCAAAGGAGAAGCTTGGGTCTGAGCATCTCGGCCGCCAGCTCACCTGCCGCCCCAGAAGAGGACGGGCCTACAGCACCCAAGATATCCGTGGAAGAGGAGATACAAGGCCGAAACCGTCCAACTGAATTGCTCCCAAAGCTACTCCGCACGATGCAGATCTTCTTCGGCTCGTCCAGAAGTTTCTACTTCTCTTACGATATAGACATCACTCGAAGCCCTACGCGTCAGTCATTGCATTCAAATCCAGACGCAAGTCTGCACAGCCAAGTGGACAGTCAATTCTTTTGGAACCGTCATGCATTGGAAAAATTCATAGTGACCGGCCAGGAGTCCGTATGCTTACCTATGATTCAAGGCTTCGTCGGCCAGCGAACATTCACGGTTGATGGAGAACCTGGTCAGATGGATGGAGCCACAACGGAATCCACGGCTCTAGCCGATATGTCTGCGCCAGCTTCGCTTCCTTCCAGTTCTCATTCAACCAACCTTGCTCGAGAGTCAGTTGATCTTCGGCCATCTGAGAGGAAGTACCTCGTCACGCTCATATCTCGCCGATCCGTACAGCGTGCTGGACTAAGATATCTGCGTCGAGGTGTAAACGAAGATGGGTTTACGGCAAATATGGTGGAGACGGAGCAACTTCTCTCCTCGCCAACATGGGATACCTCAACGCCAATCCATTCCTTTGTACAGATCCGGGGCAGTATACCACTATTCTTCACGCAGTCTGCATACTCGTTGAAGCCTGTCCCCGTGATGCAACACGGAACCGAGACCAACTTTCAAGCCTGCAGGAGACATTTTGAGAGACTTCAGTCCAACTACGGGGCTTTACAAATCGTTAACCTCGTTGAAAAGAAGGGTGTAGAAGAGCCGATTGGCTCATTATACCAGGGCAACGTTCAGAGGCTCAACGAGGAACTCTGTCCCGAGAACCAAATTCCATTTGAATGGTTCGATTTCCACCACGCTTGCCGGGGGATGAAGTTTGAGAACGTCAGTCAGCTGCTGGATAGCCTCAAGGGCAGATTGGAGGAACTGGGAAGCACAACGCAAGTCGACGGAGTAACCACGCAAAGACAAGCGGGTGTTCTGCGGACCAACTGCATGGACTGCCTAGACAGGACAAATGTGTGCCAGAGCTCTTTCGCTAAATACATGCTAGATTTGCAGCTCAAGGCGGAAGGTTTGGATATGAACAAGCAGCTAGATCAAGAGACGAAATGGTTCAACACGCTGTGGGCAGACAACGGTGATGCAATCTCCAAGCAATATGCGTCAACAGCCGCTATGAAGGGCGATTATACCAGAACAAAGAAACGAGACTATCGGGGTGCCCTGAACGATCTAGGCCTCTCACTTGCACGATTCTACAGCGGGTAAACAAACACACCCCCCCCCCCCCCCCTCTTTCCCCCCTCTTCTCCCTCTTTCCAGTCAAGCATTAGCTTTGACAAAATCCCAGTCTTAAACTTTACTACATCACGAGAAATTAACAAGAGAAATAGCATGGTAAATGACTACTTTAGTCAAGCTGCCATAGATTTTCTTCTGGGCAACGTCACAGAGAAAGTGTTTGACGAATTCGAATCCGACATGATGACCAAGGATCCAGCTGTCTCCATCACCAACATGCGACAACGAGCCATCGAACTCTGCCAAAAGCGGGTCGTTGCCGACGAGAGTGAAGAAATACACGGGGGCTGGGTGCTCATCAGCCCGAACACAGCTAATGTCGTGAAAACATGGCCCATGGAAGAAGTGGTCTTGCTCCTAACCGACTCGGCACTATACCTGTGCCGCTTCGACTGGGACATGGAAAAAGTATCATCATTTGATCGCGTACACCTCGCCAACGTGACACACATCAAGTTCGGAACATACATCACCTCGACCATAGCCGCGGCGCACTTGGACGAGATGAAGAATGTCGGCTTCGTCATCTCGTATCAGCCGAGCAAGAGCAATGTCAAGAGGACGAACACGAGGACGCTATCCACAAATTGCGACATCGCTCCTTGCTCGACCCTGAAAGCAGATGACGGCGACAAGACACAAGGGAGCTTTGCGAATTTCTTTTCTTCCAAGGCGAAAACGCCTGATTGCCGAAAATTGGCCTTCAAAGCGCCCTACGTAGATTCTTCCACCGCAGTGGCAGGTGCGGCCGACATGCCACGGCAGACTGAGCTGCAGCAGGTTGTCACGATATGTGCCGAGATCGAACGGCTTGCGAGACATGCGCAGCTTCGGAAGGATGGAGAAGACGACAATGGCTTGGTGGAAAAGAGCGAGATCATCTCTCTGCAAGAAGCAAAGCGGAATACAGGGTTGTTGGAGCAGTTTGGGCATTCCATAAAGAAGCTTGTTTGGGCATAGAATCTGGTCCTGGACCCTTATCCGCTGTCTCTTTCCCTATTTCCCTCTCACGCCCTAAGAAAAACAACGTATTGTGTATAGACAACGCATATAGTGACTATCAACTAGTGCTATTCTACACGTGTATTTCTTTGAACAATGTCATACTCTCATACTTGTTGCTTCCCGCTCTGGAACCAGAACCGCTCGCTCAATCTGACGAGTTTTCGAGAAGACGGTACAAATGCATCTGATATCTCATGCTTTCCAGCTGAATCGGGTACCTCAGCTCTTCAGATAGTCTGAACCAAACCGAATCATGCGACTCCAGCCTTTCCCACATGTGCACGGAAGACGCCTCGTTCTGCATCAGTGTGTGATGGAGCAGCCACTGCATAGGGTACTTCTTCTTGTCTTTGCCAATGGCCGCTTCAGAATAGCTGCCCGGACTGTCCACCACAAGCAACAGGCTCCCCGCAGGCAAGACTTGGCGCAGAGCTGTGAGAAACTCGGTGGTCCTGCCGATGCCCGCCTCCGTGTACAGCTCGTTCAACGTGAACAAGAGGGTGACGATCTGCGGATGGGGCCCAACCACCTCGGCGAGCCTGTCCTGCGTCAAGCCCAGCACATCGGCCTGCGCAAAGGCGAAATCAAGCTGGCCCGTTGCCAGGAGGGCCCTGTTGGAGGCCCTCGCCGAGGCGGACGCGTATTTCGACAGTGGCGGGGCCGTCGTGACGGCACTCTGCAGCAGCGAGGCTACGTGTGCCCATGGTCCCGCGTCGAGGAGCGTGAGGGTGCCGTGGCGATTCGTGGCCTGGAGGTACGACGCAAAGGCGACGTGCTCGGCCGCGCAGCCGCCGATGCAGAGCATCCTGAGGCTTTTCCCTCGCGCAGCCGACCACCCGGGTGCCTCGCCGAGCCGTCCATCCTGACCGTGAGCCTGATCCTGATCATCTGCCTCGGACGGCCGCTGTCCGCAGGACATGGATGCCCGCTCCGCCACGTGGCCCGGCCCGGTCAACGCCTCTACGTGGTGGTGAATGCCCAGGAAGACGGAGGCATAGCACAATGCCCGCGGGGGACTCCATCGCGCGGCATACGTCTCCAGGTACTCGCCCTTCCCGAACGCAGTGGCGAAATCTCGCCGGTAGAGCGCCTGCTTGATCTCCTGCAGCAGGGTGGGGAACCGATCCGAGGACAAGACGGCGGCGAAGGCGTCGGAGAAGATGTTTAGCAGTGTCTGCTGCTCCTTTGAAGATTGGACGGCATCGTGATGCGCTGTGCTGGGGATGGGGTTCTGGGCTGTCGAGGATTGCTGCCCGTTGGGCGTTTTGGCAGGACGTTTGCTCTTGTTTTTGGACGCTGGTGTCTTGCCGACCATGTCGGTTTTACAAAGAGCAAAGAGAAGGGAAGAAAAAAAAAAAAAAAAAAGGGGCAG
>SRPV01000368.1:0-21690 GCA_018360135.1 Claviceps sorghi | reverse complement strand
GACCTACTCTTAGCCTATTAAACTAAAGGTTAGTAGCTAAGACTTAAATAAATACTATAAGAGACTTATTAAGTAGCTTTATAAAGAGGTTTTTCTTAAGAAGATAGGCCTTAGCTTATATAATCTTTTTAGGCTCCTTTTGCCCTTTACTAAATTAATTAGTAAGGAATATTAAGTTAAGGCAAAAGGTGTTAAGAAGGTTCTCTTTTATAATAGCCGCTTTAAGGCTATAAGACTAATTCTACTAAGTAAGTTTTATAAATTTAATAAAGACTAACTATCTAATTTAATAGCGCTCTTAAATATTATCTAAGTAATAGCTGCTTAAGTTAAATATAATAAAGCTACTAAAGCCTTTATAGTTAAGCCTATTAGTAAATCCTTAGTTAGTGTTAGCGCAGCTTTATAGACTCTTTTATAGGAATAAATGCAATTATTAAGGGTTGTAAGTAATACGCTTAACTTAATAATAGAATTATCTAATTAGTAGGTAATAAAGGTGCTCTTTATAAAGATTAAATAGCTATAAACGCATTTAGTTACTATTCTAAGGAAGTAAGATATCCTTTACCTAAATTTATAGGTAGGGCACCTATAGAAGCTGCCTTACTTATAAATTTACCTTAAAAACTTAAAAGGACTACTTTTCTTAGCATTAATTAACTTTAAATTATAAAGGAATCTAATTAATAAAAACTTTATAAAAAGAGCTAATTTATTAGTCTAACTAATAAAGATTAAAGCTAATAGTATATTATACTTAAACTATTTAGTAAAGCTAAATAGGGAGGTTAAGACTAAGCTCTATCTTAGCAATATCTAAACTCCTATCTGCTTTTATATTACACTAAATACTATCTCTATCCCTATTATCTTAAGTATACCCTTTATTTAGTAAGCTTAGGTAATATTTAATTATAGCTAAGGGATTAAAGAAATATAAGTAAGGTGCTGTTTTAGTAATACTATTATAGTCTTTTATACTACTAGTTTTATTATATAGGAAATACATAATAATAATAATAATATTAAAGCTTTAATAGTAAACGTATTAATTTTAGAAGGGAAATAGTATAAAATAACAACCTAAAATAAGGATTAATTAATCTAAAACAAAATATATATATAAAATATAGATTAAATAATCTAAAATAAAATATAAACTAAATTAAAACCTAATAAAGTGCTATACCTACTTATACTTAATAAAGGAAGGAAGATTATAAGGCTTATCTTTAAAAAGGCTTTATTTAAATAAATATAGTAACTAAAGGAGGCTGCTAAGGAATTCTAACTAATATAACTAATTTAAATATCTAATCTTATAGTAAATATAATATATAAAAGAGTAGCTAATAAGGTGTATTTATTTAATAACATCCCCTTTAATAGCTCTATCTCTAATAGAGACCCTAAGTAAAAAATAAAGAAGTAGGATAAAGTTAAGTAGCGCTTTAATAGATATAGGAAGTATAAAGAATTTATTACTAATAGGTTCTCTAAATACCTATAGGGGTTTTAAATAACTAAAAAAAGATTAGATTAAATAATTAAAAAAGTTAAAAAATATCTTATACTTTAGGAAATAAATGTTTTTAAGGAAATCCTTAGTAACTAAGAGGTAGCTCTTATATAGGATATCTTTAAGATTAATAAAGTTAATCCCTTTATTACCCTTTTATAGGTTATTAAGGTTATTAAGCATAAAGCTTAGTAAGTTAGGTCTATCCCTATTCCTTTAAGGTTATAAAAGAGGCTAGTAGACTTATTAAAGACAAAATTAAAATATAGATTAATAAAAGAGAGCTATAGGTTATATAGGAATCTATATTTCCTTATAATAAAGAAAGATAGGGGAATATAGCTAATTCTATTAGCTATAAAGTATAATAGTATAATAATATAGAACGCTAGTATTCTATAGGGTACTAAGAGCTTTAGTAAGGAATTTAGTATATATAAGATACTCTCTGTTATTAATCTTCTTTTTAGATATAATTAGGTTAAGCTTAATAAGAAAAGCTAAGACCTTATAATAATTATAACTCTAATAAGGCTTTTAAGGTTGTACTAGCTGCCCTAAGGGGCTATAAACTTAGTTACTTAGTTTATCCGCATTATAAGGCGTATCCTATTCGATTTAATGCCCTAAATTTACGCCCCTTTTTTAGATAATATCGCTATTAAAGGTCCTACTATAACTTATAATAATACTAAAGCTTTACCTAAAGTACATTAATACATTCTAAAATATCTAATTAATATTAATAAAGTGCTTATAAACCTTAAGTTAGCTAGTTATACTGCCTCTATAGTAAAGAGTAAATTTTACTAGCTATTAGTAGTTATTATAGGCTTTTACTATAGTATATATAGAAGGAAGCTAACTAAAGTAAAGGTTCTTAAGCTTAGGGAGTAGACTATATATAAGAACAAAAAGAATATATATTCCTTCCTTAGACTTACTTATTTTTACTATATTTAGGTCCCTTATTATACTTTAATTACTCTCCCTTTAATAAGGTTATTATAGAAAAATATACCTTAGCGTTAAGAGCTAGAATATTAAGATGCTATAAAGAAGGTTATTAATATAATTATAATAGCCCCTAGCCTTTAATTAATTAATCTAAGCAAAGGTTATAAGGAAATTATCCTTATAGTTAATGCTAGTAGTATAGGTTAAGGGGCTGCCTTACTATAAAAGTATAATAAACTATAATATTTAGTTTAGTTTAAGAGTGGTGTATAGTCTGCTATAGAGGCAATCTATAACGCTATAAAGCAAGAATGTAAGGCTCTTATATACACTCTTTAAAGACTATATATTTATCTCTATAGCATACTATTTGTTTTAAAGACTAACTTTATAGTCTTAAAGCATTAGTTAGCTAAAGCTATTAATAATATACTTAGTATACTTATTATATAATAAATAAGCTATATCTAGCTTTTTAACTTTATAGTCTACTATATTTCTAGCTAATAGAATAGTGCTATAAATAGCCTTTTAAGAAAAGAGTCTAAGCCTTTTAATTAAATAGATTAAATAGTTAAAGGTAATATTAAAAAGTTTATTAACTTACACTTAAACGCTAATTAGTTTAAGGAACCTTAGTCTTCTAAATATACTACTAAGTCCTAAAAACTTATTTAATATCTTTAAACACTATATAGACTATTTAATCTATTAGTAAAGTAATTTAAGGCACTTAGAATTACTACTTAGAAGTTCTTTATTAATAATAAGCATCTCTTTAAGAAACCTATAGGGATTATAAAAGGCCTTATTATTATTATTAATAACTTAGAGTAATGCACTATTATTATAAGGGATATATATAAAAATATAGGCTATAAAGGTATAGAAGTTATCTTTTAAGCTTTATACTAGTGGTATTAGTAGTAAGGTATATAGGATATAGTAAAAGATATAATATTCTATTATAAGGTATACTAAAAGTTTGCCCCTTAGCGCCTATAAAAGCTATTAATCCTAGTTACACTTAAGAATTTAATAAGCAAAATTTATATTAATACTTAATATCTACTATTTAATTAAGGGTATAAATATCTATTAGAGGCTTAGTATAACCTTACTAAATAGGTTAAAGTAGTTTCTATTTAAGCTACTAATATTGCTACTATACACTGTTTCCTTAGTAAGCTTATTAGTAGATTTAGCATATTCTAATATATTATATATAATAGCAGACCTAAAATGCGTAGGGATCTATAAAGTATACTATCTAATCTTAGTATTTATAGTATTTAAACTTTAGAATATAACCCTAAAGGTAACGCCCTTATTAAAGCTAGTTATTAAACCTTAGCTTTAGCACTTGCTAAGTTAGGCAGTTTTAATAGGCATTAGCTGTAATATCTTAACAGAGCCTTACTTACTAACTATATTATAGTAAAGGCTTCTTATAAATAGTCTGCCTTTTATTTAATCTATAGTTAGGAACCTATTTTACCTTTAAAGGTAGAATTCCTAACCTAATAGTTAATTAATTAGAACACTATTATAATAAATTAGGATCTCTTTAAAGCTTAGGTTTAGCTCCTTAAATATAAAGCTAAAGATATTATTACTACTAAAGAAAAGGTACTATACTATAAATAAAGACTAGCAGCCTAAATAAATAAAAATTAAGCAGTATCCCTTTATAAGGAGTTTAATTAATTAAATCTAAAAGATCTTATTCTTATTTATAATATATATTATATTATAAATATATCTATAGTAAGAAAGTTAGTAATACACTAAAGTGAACTATTTTAAATCTATAGCTAAGCGCCTATTATAAAAGCTTATTAGCTATAGACTCTAAATAGCATTGTTTTAAATAAAATAATTAATAGTAACTATTTTAAGAGGTTTACTCTTAATAAAGAAAGGTAGTAAACCTTATCTGCTAATAACTAGCTTTATTAACTGCTACGCACTTCTTTAGGCTATTATACACTAGTAACTAATTTAGATAACTAACTTTATTCTCTTTTGCTATTTGTTTTTAATTATAATATATCTAATTAAATAATTGCTATTAATAAACCCTTAACCCTAGGGGGCATCTTAGGAGATAAGGAAGATTTAGTTAGAAAGGATTTAAATAGGGAGGCAACTATTCTACTATACTACTACCCCCTCTATTAAGTTAAAGTTTAATTACTTAGAATGTTAAAAGAGTAATAAGCTAAATTTATAGCTTATGCTATTTTATCTAATTACTAATAATACTTCTATTCCTTTTTCTTTTTTTAGCTCTCTTCTTTAGTTATTTAACTTTTATATATTAATATCTTATGTTTTTATTTTATTAATACTATTAGGTATTAAGACTTATTAAATCTTATAGTTTACCTTATTTTTAGAGAGAAGGTAGGCCTAATAATATTATTATACTTTCTTCTTTTTACTTTTACTTTAATTAAATAATTTATTTTATTCTTTTATTTACTTCTTTATTCCCTTTTAAATTAAATAAGGAGGTAGGATATTAAATGCTAAATAAAGCGTAATCTTTAGGTCTAACATTCTAATATCCTAGCTTTTCTTACTTAGTAGCTTTTTTATATTTTTAATAGAACCCTTCTTACTAAGAAAGGCTTAAAAACTATATTAATCCTTTACTTATTAATAGTATTTTTCCTTAATCCCCTATTTATAAAAAGTAGAACCTTTCTAAATATAATTACTATAAACACTACTATAAACTTTATATACTAATATATACCTATAAAAAAGGAAGCATATATACTTACTAAATATAGTTACTATTCTTAGATATATCTTTATATAAGAGGCATAAGCTATATTATTATTAGTCCTATATAATAAGACTAAAAAGGTAAGTTTTCTTTTATTTTATTTTATAAGAGAGGTAAAGAACTAACCCTATAGATATATAAATTCTATAGAAATATATATTAAAGTTAAATAACACTTTAAAATCTCTCTTATACCTAAAACCCCTTAGATAATCTTTTTAAACACCTAATTATAAAGGTTTAGAAATGTAAAATAATTTATTATCCCTTTAAAAGTATTTAGTAGAATCCCTTTCTTTATAATAATTTTAGTATAAATTAGAATACTGCCTTTACCTAAGTTAATGCTACTAATAAGGACTATTTAGTAAAGGAAATAAAACTAATAAGGAAAAACAGTTAGATATACTTCCTTATTATTTAATTAGATATTTACTTACTATTTCTATATTAACTAACACCTTTTAGAAGGAAGTATACGCTTATTAATTTAGGGTATATATAGTAGTAAGCTTCTCTTTAGAAATCTTATCTATAATAAGATTAGCAATATTTAGAAGCTTTTTATAAGGATTATTAAGATAATCTATAATAAAGAAGGGGATAAAAGAAGGCTTTATATTATTATTATAGTAAAAGCTAAAGAAGGAGGAGTTATAAGAAGAAGAAGAAAAAAATATATTATAAAAAATAGCTAAGAGGCTTCCTTATTTTAGCAGCTAAGTAAATTACTTATGTAATACCCCCCCTATTAAATAGTCTATATTTGCTGCTTTTTAATTAATATAGGCTAGCAATAGCTGTTAACCTATAAATTTGCTAACTTTAACTAAAATTATATAACTTAACATATCTTTAGCTGCTAAATTACTTATAGGGCTCTAACCTATAGACCTCTCTACTTTAGCTAAAAAATTCCTACTTTTCCCTTTTTTATAATACTCTTATTTTTCTTCCCTTTTCTTCTATAACTACTTAATTTAGCTTCCCTGCCCCTTTACTAATATATTATAAGTTCTTTTATATTTTCTTAACTATTCTTTCTATAAGGCTCTCTTACTTTATTACTATATAGTAAGTTCTCTTATTATAAAGATATTCTTATCCCTTAAAATTTATATTTTTATTCTTTTTATCTAGTTTTTTATTAAAGTATTTAATTATACTACTATAATATTAAAAAAAGCCTCTTCTCCCCCTATTCTTAGTTTAGCTTAGTAAAGTTATAAACCTTAGATTCTAACTTCCTTTTAGTTCTTCTATAATAAATATATCCTCTCTTTTATTATAGTAAAAAGCAAATTAAAAGGCTATAATAGCTAATTTTATATAATAGTTAAGGTAAACTATATAAATAAAGAGCTAGAAGATCTATTTTAATACTAGCCTTCTCTTTTTATCTTTTAAAATAAATAGCTATAATAAGCATTAAGAATAAAAATAAATAAGTATATTAAGGAAGAATATACTTTAGTTTTACCTATAAATAAAGGTTAGAATAAGATTAAATAGTTAAACTATTTATATAATATCTATAGTTTTCTTTAAGCTACTAATTTTAAAGCTAAAGGAAGCTTTAAATAGCTTAATTAGTTTTTATTAATAGTAATAACTAAATATATATAATATAGGATTAAGTATGTTATAGTATTCCTCCTAAAGAAAATTAGTATTAGGGAATAACTAATTAACTTAAAAGACTACTTTACTAACTATAAATCTGCTATTTAAACGCTTCCTTTTAAAAATAAACTTATTAATATTTAATATAGTATATATTAAAATTTGTAGAAACTCTATAATACTTAGTATAATAGGCAATTTACTATTAGGTTTATACACTTTATAGAATATTAAACTACTTTTATATAAAATAGGAAGTAGGGAACTCTATACTTCTTTAATAGTATTTAAAGTAATTAATAATATAGGTTTTAGTTTTTTATATAGGGATAGACTTAAATCCTCTATATTCTTAACTACCTATATTATTTTTAAGCTATTATAGTATTAGAACTAGCTTAAAATAGCAATTATAAGTGTAGCTATATTTATTTATACTTTATAATTTATATACTCTAAGGCCTAACTAGTTAAACTATAGAATAAATTATATAATTCTATTTTATAATAGACTTAATAGTTAAGAACCTTTCTAAAGGGAGCTTTATAATAAAGAAGTTTAATAAATTTAAGCTTCCTTTATAGTAATAGCTCTTTAGTAACTAAGTTTTTAATAAAAAGCTATTATACTATATTACTTAGTAGAGATTGCTCTATATACTTATTAATATTATAGTAAATAAACTTAAGTATACTATACTATCTAATTAACTAAGCTTTAAATAAAGGGAAAAACTTAAGTATAATGTTTTAAACTTAGCTTTAATTTTAAAAGCTACTAAAGGTTTAGTCCCTTTTATTAACTCCCTTACTATTAAAGAAGGGTATATAAAGATAAAAGTATTAATTAAGTAGAACTATAACTTATATCCTTAAGGCTATTGCTTAATATAGATTAAATTAAATAAACTACTAAAAGTAGGGAATATTCTAATAGATATTTAAAGAACTTTTAAAGCCCTTATACTTAGGAATATTAAGACTTTAAATATTATATATGCCTTTATTTAAAAGAGCTAATAAGATAAATATAATAAGTAGGAAAAGGTAAAAAAGGCCTAAGCTATTATAGATGCTACTATTATAAAGATAGCTAGGATTAATTAGGTAAAAGATAGATTAGAAACTACTTTTATATTGCTATAATCTCTAAAGGAAGCTAAGAAAGACCTTAATATTAAGGAAATTACTGCTTCTATATTATTATAGCAGCTAGTAGATAATAATTAGAAAGATAAGCCTATTATAGATAAGTAATAACTACTATAGGATTAATTATAAATATTTAATTAAAGGGATTAGCTTTAACTAGACTTTTTTTTAAAACTTAAGGGTAAAGTATAAAATACTTTATATATATTTTTAATTACTACTACTAAAAAGGTTGCGCTTAAAGATATAGGTTATATAACTATTATTATACTTCTATTAACTATAAAAAAGAAAGGTATTAAGTAAAGATCTATTCTTATATTAACCTTAATAAGTAAATTATATATTTCTATTATTTCTATAAATATAGTAAGGATAGTAGTCTAAGATAGAATTTAGAAATATATTAAGAAGGAAATAAGGTAGAAGCTAGTGTAGGTTTTTTTATAAGTAAAGTATATAAAGTAAAGGAATAAGATAAAGGATATAAAAAAGTAGAAATTATTTAATTAGGTTTATAAGGTATTTATTTTCTTTTTTATCCTATTTATTTGCCTCTTTTTATAAGTTAGTCTACTATAAATTATAGAAATCTATAGTATACTTAAGGAGGTGTTATATTAAGGTAAATTAGTTAGGAGACTAATATAGCTATAGTGTAAGATATAGTTATAATTAAGTAAGGGTAGGCCTAACTATTTAATTAAGGGGAAAAGTATAAGTAGAGAGTGTTTTTTATAGCTTTTCTTTACATTTTATAGTGTATTTTTACGCTTATTTAAAATATTAAAATATTAAAATAAGATCTTTATTATATTCCCCTTTTTTCTTATATACTTAGCTATTATATAAGCTTTTAAATTAAAAACGCTTACTATTATTATAAAGTAAATATAATAAATTATCTAATTAAAAAGAGACCTATAATTTAAGACTAAAATTAAGCTTATTACTACACTAGTTATTATTATAAAGGAGGTATAAGAGCTATAGTATTTCTAAGGGAGGCTCTTTATTATAACTAAAGGTAAAAAAGGGCTGTATAAGAAGATAAGAGTTTTAGTTATTATTTTTAGCTAAATAAACTATTTAATTATATAATAATTCTGCTTTTAAGATTATTTCCTACGCCCTTTACGTATTTAACTCTATAGATCTTAAGATCTATTGCTAGTAGTATAGCAGCCTCTGTGGATTGCAGAGTTAAGTGTATTAGAGGGTTGTGTAGGTTTTAGGGTCGACACAATACTAATAAAGTTTTAAGGTTTTAGTTTAAATAAGTATATCTTATTATAATATATCCTATTAAACCTTAATTTTTTAGTAAGGATTTAAAAGAATAACTAATAATAGTATTAATTACTAAGAAAGTTAATTTAGTACCTATTTTAAGAGCTAATTTGCTTATTAGTATAGATATCCTAGGTTCTAAGAAATTTAATATTATTAATAGCTAAGGTTTAGTAAGAATTAGTAGTTATAGTAATATTAAGATCCCTATATTAGTATAGTTAAACGTTAATATTTAAAGGCTAGTAATTAAAGCAGTAGTAAATATAGAAGTCTTACTATATTTAATAGTATTTATTGCTATTAAATATAAGCTGCCTATAAATATATAAGCCTTATTTAAGCCTAAAGAAATTAGCTTACTAGGTATTTATATAGTAATTATAGATTTAAAGACTTAATAAATTATTATTAAAAACCTTATAAATAAGCCTATAAAAATTATATAAAACTAGCTTATAGGTTAAGTATAGAAAATAGACTTAGTTACCTAAGCATTTATAGTAAAAGAGAATGAGCGTAATAAAGCTTTAAATTTAGCTATAGTTATAAAACCTAAAAATATGCTAAAATCAGTAGTATTAGAGTATTTTTAGCGCTAAAAGACAATTATTTACCTAATAGGTATAAATATATATAAGTTAGGTAATCTAATAAAGGACTAAGTAGTATAAGCTTTTATAAATAAATATTCTTAATTATTTAAAGATAAAGGCTTTACTATAATACTTTTAGAAAAATAAATATAAATCTAAATAAAACCTAGCTAGGAAACTATAATTCTAAAGAAATATTAAATATATTTTATTAGCTTAGCTAATTAAATAATTGTTAAATAAACTATAAAAAAATTATATAATAATAATAAGGTAAAGCAGACTATAGGCTATATCCTATTTACTTTCTTAGTTTTTATTATCTAGATTAGTAAGGAACTTAATTATAAAGGAAGAATAGTTATTAATATTTATAGTCTTAACACTAGTTTAATAAATAATATATACCTTATAAGAAAGCAAGAGAATATAATAGCTATACTTATAAATGTAATATATATTATAGTTATAAATGCTATAAGCTTCTACTATTAATAGCGTATTTATTTAGATTTCTAATAAGTGTTTATAGTTATTACTTATAATAAATAGTATACCTTTAAGGTTCTAATTATAGAATATAAAGGCTCTAATATATATATATAATATAGAATAGATAATATACTAAGGGGTATAGTTATAGTATTATATATAAATAATATTTTTATTCCTTCCTATAGCTTTTAATAATATATAGCTAATTATAAAAAGGTTTTTAATATCCTTTTATAAAATAATCTCTTAATTAAACTAGCTAAAATATATATAATATACCTATTAGCTATTATACTTAGTAAAATAGTAAATGCTTTAGGTATAGTAACTATAGAGCAAAAGTTAATAGCTATATAAAATCTTATATTTTTAAAAACCTTGTAAGCTTTAGAGTATTTATTAGGCTTTATAGGATTATTATAGTATAATATTCCTTAATATATAGTATTAGTTAAACCTTTATAGAAATATAAGATAAACCTATTAAGATTAGCTTAAGAATATTAAGCAACACTAAAATTTAAACTAGTAAGGAATATATAAGCAAAAAGTATATTAGTCTTACTTTTAACTATAGTAAAGCTTAATATATTTAAAGCTTTAAAAAAAGTATTAATATCCTATACTATACTAGCTATTTACTCTTTAAATTAACAACTTTTTATTAACTTTAATATATTTACTAAAGATATTAAAGTAATAGTTTATTATATTTATAAAAGTTAAATCCTTAAAATTATAGTTAATAGCATTATTTTTAAATACTTATTACTAATATTAGTAGAACTAATTGCTTTTCTATTATATACCCTTACTAATATAAAGAAATAATATTAGTTAATAGAATTAAAGATCTATAGGTATATTTAAATACTTTAAAAAGTATATTATTAGATTAAAGCTACTTAGAAACCTTTAGTTATTAGCTTTATAAACTACTATTTTATTATAAATTTAGCTTAATAAGTAGATATTATAAATATATTAAGTAAGTATATAGTTAATAAAAAGATTATCTATACTATAAAGTATATTAGCTAATTTAAAGTGTATATTCTTTATAAACTAGGTATAGAATATAAGGTCTTAGACGCTCTAAGTTATTTAAATAGTATAAAACCTATATATAATAGAAAGGCACTAGGATAATTAAAGGATATATTAGATAATAAACTAGAATTATAGTTAATATAATTAACCCTTTATTATAAATAAAATCTAATATATTAAATGTTAGTAACACTAGTAAATGTTATTCTAATATTAAATAGACTAATAGTAAATTTAATTAGTATATTACTAAAGTATAAGGTAAAAATTAAAGTAGAATATAACTTAAACCCTTACTAGCAATATATTTTACTAACTTTAGTAAAAAATAATAAACTTATACTATAAAATAAAGCTAACCTTTTATTTTAATAGTAAGATAAACTTCTTTAAAAAGTAGCAAAAGATTTACTATCTAAACTTTATATACTAAAATTAGCTATAAAAGAATTATTCCACTCTATCTATAATAGTAACTATTTAAGGTATTTAAAGCTTAGTAAATAAATCTAATAATTCTTTATTAACTAAGGTTTTAAGAAATTTTAATTATATCTTATAACTTATTTAATATATTAAGTGTACTAAATGTGTAAATATAAGAGATATAGTAATTTATAACTATTACTTCTACTACTAATTCCCTATTATATAATTTCTATTAACTTTTTGCTAAGTTTACCTAAATTATTAAATAATAATAATAGTATATTAATTATTATTAATAAATTTAGTAAATAAGTTATAATAAAGCTATATAAGAAGATAATTATATTAAAGTAATATATAACTCTATTATATAATTAACTCTTTATAAGTAATTAAGGGATTCTAAAAGTGATTCTTAGTAATAAAGACCTAAAATTCTTAGTAGCTATTTAGTTTTAATTTTAGAAACTTATAGGGATAATACTATTATATTCTATAGTATACTACCTATAAACTAATAGTTAAATAGAGTGAATAATTTAGTAAATTAAATTAGCTATTAAACTTTATATTATATAACTTATAGATCTAAAATAGTAGGAATCTATAATACTAAAACTATAATTTAAATTTAATAATACCCTTAATATATTTATATATATTAATCTAAACAAATTAGTCTTAGGTTTCTAACTAAATAATATATATAATATTCTTAGTAACTAACCTATTTAGCTTATTAATTAACTATAGAAGTAATTATAAGCCTATAATTTAATAGCTATAATAGCACTTTAAATAAAGTATTTTTATAACTAAAAATATAAGCTAGAATTCTTTAAAAAAGGATAGAAAGTACTTATATATCTTAAAAATAAAGGCTATATAGTGCTAATAAATATTAGCTAGAAATATAGACCTAAATTTATAAGGCTATTTAATATTTTTAATAAAGTTAGTAGATTAGCCTATAAATTAAACATCTTAAATATATAGAGGATATATTTAGTTATATTAATAAACTATTTAGAACTATTCTATAAAGATACTTTTGCTAAGTAATATAAAATTATAGCTTTAATATAACTTATAGACTACTTAGTATAGTTAATATTAAACTAATAATAAATAAATAATAAGATAAAATATTATATTACTTTTTAGAGTCTTAATAGTCAATATAATTAATAGCTTATAATAGAATTATTAATAAAGTCTAAAACTAAAGCAAAACTACTATAGAACTAAACCTTATAGTTAGTAATAACTACTAAATAGCTAATAGAGAAGTAGAAATTTTAAACCTTTCTTTTATTCTTACTTTTCCTTTATTTATTTTCCTTCTATTAATTACTTTTTACTTTTTTTTCTTTATTAAAATAAATTTTTTATTATTCTTATCCTCTATTTATTAGGATATATATATATAATATAAACCTTAATATATAACTAAAGAAAGTAAAGCTAAAATATAACTATAAACTAAGGAGATACCTAAAACTACCCTTTAAAGAGATACTTATAAATAAGGAGGTATTTTATATCCTATAATAGTATATATAAAAATATAGGCTATATATTACTATAGAACTTATATAGTTTATTATATAAAACTAAATAAAACTACTTTTAGTTTTTTAGCTATTTACTAAGATACTATTAAATTACTTAATAATAAAGAAATTTAAAAGTCTATATAAGTTTAACTATATAGTAACTTAAATACTAAAAATAAATATATATACCCTAATAGTATATATTACTTAGGGGGTAAAAATTATAAATAAAATACTAATAGTAGCAGAAGTTTAGAGATAACTCTTTAATATAATTCCTTTACCTTTTAATTTATTTATTAAAGTAAAATTAACTAAGTCTTATATATTACTTTATTTATTAATTAAACTAACTATATTATAAAGATTATAATAAAAAAAGGTAAAAATAACTATAGTATTTACTTTAATAATATAATAGTAAACCCCTTAATAGACTAACTAATATAATATATATATATAAATAAATATATAAATAGAGGTAGAAATACTAAAGAAAGATATTACTTAGCTAATAGTAAGACTAGCTAAATAATAAAATAAGCTAGATAAAGTCTATACTTACCTTTAATATAAGGAGATATAAGGCTAGAAAAAATAGTAAATAAATAAATAGTATTAGTTTAAAATTAAAATTAAGTTTTTATATAATTTTTTAATAAGCTTTAATAGTCTTTAATAATAATAGGATTAGCGTTAAATTAGAGTTCTCTTATAGTTATTAAAGGCAATAATAATAGGTTAGCAGCACTATTATATAATAGGGACCTTAAGCCCTATCCAACCCGCACAGCTAGATAGTGGATCAATCAACCTTCCTACACTTATCACAGTAAGTGTTAAACATCGCGGGCTTCCTCAGTCCGCGCTGCCCTAATATTTAGCCTTGTATCTTAGGCATCCCACCTAAGATGCCCAGCGCACACAATTTGTATGCAGCTACCATTCTCTTGTAGATAGCAATTACATCGCTCCTGCAAAATTATACTAACACACTATAAGGTTAAATATTATAGAATTCCTTAGTCCTACCTTAGCTAGAACCCTTAGTCTGCGCGACCCTAGTATATAGCCTTATATCTTAGACATCTTAGCTAAGATACCCTTTATATATTTTAAACATACCTAGATAGTATTCTCTCTGAGATACCTATGGTAACTACATCGCTCAGTCGAATGTCACAGGAGCTACACGTCGGTCAAAGGGTAGATTGGCCAGGCTTCTGCCGCCGTGGCCACGAGGAGAGAGCAGGCAACAAAGGCGAGCCGCCCGGCAGTACTGCGCGGCCGCAGAACAAGCAGTCGCGATGATGACCACGGCCCGGCCCATGGCGCGCAAACGCCGGCCATTCAACGTACGCGGAACACCAAGCCGACGGACTAGTACTCGGCTGCGTGGCGTCAAGTCCTGGCCGTGCCGCACCGGCTAGATCAATCGTCCGGGGCAACGAGCTTGACCCGTGGCTGACCGGCCGGAGCAAGTGCCGCCGCGGGCACGGGGCACGGACACGGACACGGACACGGACACGGCGGTCGGCCCGGAAGCACCGGCCGCGGTCCATGCCTGCGCACGATGAGCATCGCGGCTCCATCCAGATCAACTGCGCCGTTTGGAGCCTGTCCCCGGAGACCTCCAGCTTAAACACCCATGTGCGTCTGAGACAGCCCCCAACGCGAGCAGTCTAGTCTTAGCAGCGACCCAAGAGGATGAAGCGCGTCATCCCAGCCTTGTCCCGAAGGAGCATCGCGGCACGCGTCGTGCAGAGTCTGCTCGCTTATGGCAGCCTGGCATCAGATGATGAATCATCATCATCACCGTGTGCGCGGGGGTCCTTGGTCAACGTGAAACCCCCATCCCCCGGCCGCATGTGTGGCCGAAGGAGAGGGCGATGAAATCCAGCTGATGCTCGTGCCCGTCTGTTCACCACGAGACACCCGCCATGGCTGGCGAGTCTCATGAATCCGATTCCCGGCACGGAACGCCATTTGGCGTCAGCCAAGCCGACGCCTCGTTTCCCATTCGCGGAAATGCAAACAGTATTCATGTGCGCTATCCTCCATCTGCCGAATGTCCCGTTGTCCCGTCGGGCCACACCGCTGCAGCCGAGGGTCCCGTGCCGTCAACCGCAGGCGCCCACACCTGCGGCAGAAAGTGACATCCACAAAGAGTGCGCCCCCCCCCCCCCCCCCCCCCCCTTGTTGTTCCTGGGCATGAATTTTGCCGCCGCCCGCGACCGGTCATGCGCCGTGCCATCCGCTCACGTTTCCATAGAGATGGAGGATCTTGCCTAATCATGTCTTGTGACGCCGCGTCTCTGCGTACCGAGGTGGCTGGGGCATGAAATACTTACGATTCCGATTCTTTCGTTTTCCTTGTTTTCCTCGTTTTCCTTGTTTTCCTTGGTCTTTCTTCCTGCGGTCCGGTAGCCAGGTCGCCGGGTCAACCGGATACCATCGGCCGCTGTACGTGGAGGCGGCCAAAACACATTGTGCCATGTCTACATATGTCTTGGCTAGAATAAAGGTGCCCTTTTAGTCGGCCCTAAGTCCGGCCGTTTCGGTCACAACTTTAATTTTCTAATGACGTGTTGTAAATGAGAAAACGAGAAACGACGAAAAAACGATCAACCATCAGCAATCACCACTGTTTCAGTTTCCAGCCATTGCTCCGTTCAATCTATTGCCTCTCCGCTTGGTGAGACATCCTTGTAGATCGGAAACCCTTGTTCTCATAGAAGGCCAAGCGGCTGGCTTTTCGCAGCCGTTTACCGGGGCGCACGTACAGTATCTTCCCCCTTCCCCCTTGTCTTTCTCATCAAGTTTCTTTTCCTTCTCGCGACGGCTTCACGCCCGTCTTTATGCATAGAGTCATCATGCCCACAACGACGGCCTTCGCCCTGGCGGCCCTGCTGCTCAGTCCGGCGCTGGCATCACCCGCGGCTGCCTGGAAAGGAAGCCAACCGACGCCTGACCTCCCCAAGGCAGCTCAGGTGAAGCAGGCCTTCCAGATAGCGTGGAATGGATACCATCAGCATGCGTTTCCCAACGATACATTGAAGCCGGTCACGGCAGACAGCGTCAACGACAGGTAAGGCCCTCTCCGTCGACGCTGTGTGCTTTGTTCACGGACGGCGCTGGCACATGTTGCGGCAGGACACCATGGGTGCTTTCTTCACATCATCCTACATGACAGACACAAGGGGAGAAAAACGGCCCGTCGAGCCATCTCGAGAGGCTTTCGAGGCATACTCTTACTGATGGCCGTCTGAAACAGAAATGCTTGGGGTGTGACTGCGGTTGATGCGCTCAGCACAGCCATCATCATGGGGGAGACCAAGACGGTCAACCAGATCCTCGACTATATCCCCACGATTGACTTTACCACGACCACGGTGGTCGACTCTGCCATCTCTGTGTTTGAGACCAACATCCGCTATCTCGGCGGACTCATTGCCGGTTTGTTGTCCCTCTGCTTTGGCGCTAAAACGTAAAAGAAAGAAAAGGAAGGAAAAGACAAGAAAAGAAGAAAAAGGAAGGAAGAGGAAGGGGGAAAAAAAGAGTAAAAAAAAAAAAAAGAATAATGGAAGGGGAAAACGGAGAAAAAGAAAAGAAATAAATTAACCCAACCTGTAAAGGCTACGACCTATTGAAAGGTCCCTTCAACCACCTCGTCAACGGCGACCGCTCCAAACGCATAGACGCCTTGCTCCAGCAGGCCCGGATACTTGCCGACGGCCTCAGCGTCGCATTTGACACGCCGACCGGAATTCCCGTCAGCACCGTCTTCTTCAACCCAACCCGACGGGCAAGCACCGCGGACGACACGAATGGGCCTGCGGGATTCGGCACCATGGTGCTGGAATGGACGCGCCTGAGCGATCTGACCGGCAACAAGACGTACGCCGAGCTGGCCCAACGGGCGCAAAAGTACCTCATGAATCCCACGGGCGTGCCTCAGTCATTCCCAGGCCTGGTCGGCCAGACGGTCAACATCACCACCGGCCAATTCACAGACAACGTCGGCAGCTGGGGCGGTGGCGTTGACAGCTACTACGAGTACCTTATCAAGATGTACCTGTACGATCCGGTCGAGTTTGCGACTTACAGGGATCAGTGGGTGGTGGCCGCCGACTCAACCATGAAGTACCTAGCCTCGCACCCGACCTCGCGCACGAACCTAACCTTCCTGGCCGTGTACAACAACAAGAAGATCGTGCCGGGCTCTCAACACCGTAAGTCTGCTCCCCCCCCCCCCCCCCCCCGGGATAAGAAGAGAGGGGCGAAAAGGGGGGAAACAGAGACGAGACTGACGTGACACAACCCGCAAGTGGCGGCCTTTGCCGGGGGAAACTTCATCCTGGGCGGCGTCCTCCTCAACGAACCCAAGTATGTGCAGTTTGGCCTCAGCCTCGCGGAATCCTACTACGAGACGTACACGCAGACACCCAGCGGCATCGGCCCCGAGGTCTTCCGCTGGGTCGCCACCAGCGACGACGCCGCGCCGCCCGCCGAGCAGGCCGACTTTTACGCCAAGGCCGGCTTCTGGACCACCTACAGCCAGTACGTGCTCCGGCCCGAAGTCCTCGAGAGCCTGTACTATGCGTACCGCATCACCGGCGACAAAAAGTACCAGGACATGGCGTGGAGAGCCTACTCCTCCATCCGGTACCGCTGCCGGTCGGGGCCGGGCTACTCGGGGCTGGCGGACGTCATGGTTCAGGACGGCGGCGTAAAGGACGATGTGCAGGAGAGCTTCTTCTTGGCCGAGACGCTCAAGTACGCGTACCTCATCTTTGCGGGCGAGTCCGAGGCCCAGTTCCAGGGCCAGGGCAAGAACGGGTTTGTGTATAATACGGAGGCGCATCCCGTCAGGGTGAGGGCTTGAAGGCGAGGATGCCGGCTTTGTCGTTGCTCCTCATTCTTGAAATAGAAGAGCGTGAGGTACTAGATACTTGAATGCACAGCCATAAGGCGGTCGTTTTTGCTCGTACGCGATGCACTGTATCTGTAAAATCATCGAATTATTCCTCGCTGTAGGGTGGCAAAAACGCCATTGGCTGCATGCTCGACCGTCCAAGCCGGGAGTGCGCCCATCACCAGTCACTAAGCCAGGACTGAAGAGTCGGGCAGCGTCGCAGTGGCAGACCAAGACGAGACACAAAGTCGAGGCGATGCAGCCACGACTTGCTTTCCGCGTTGGGCTGCAGAGTAAACGGTGAAAGGGGCGCATCTTAGGTCACAATAATGTGGCCGTTGTCAACAAGCAGGCCGTGATCAGTCACGTGGCTTCGTGGTTTAGTGGTATAATTCTCGCTTAGGGTCCACCCAAAGCATCGCTTGCGAGAGGTCCCGGGTTCGATCCCCGGCGAAGCCCTCCTTTTTGCGCGATTCGTCACTACGATGACAGACTTTTGCATGTAGGGCTTTTACTTTTTTTTTTTGGCTCTTTTTTTTTTGCAATCCACTTTCGTTGTCATGATATGATTGATTTTACGCATACTCAGTAATTTTCATTATCACTTAGGCTTACGGGCGGTATGTAGGTCTTATTCTTTAACGTCTTTATACAGCTCTGCTTTGAGACAAGTTGCGTTACACCATTTAGGGACTAGAGACAGACGGACTTGCTTATAGATAAGTGCTTTGTTTAAGGAGTAGTACGGAGCTTTCTATACAAAGAATGCTTCAGTCTACTCTAAATTGAATGTGCTTTGTTTCTTACAGAAAAGGCCGTATTTCGATTATGCATAAAAAAAGCCGCTCTCTGCATAAGGTTTGGCACTAGAGTATAAGCATCATCAGCTAGTCCAACAGCCAATCACATCGCAGGAAAGCTTCCGTAGCTCAGTTGGTTAGAGCTTCGTACTAATAAACGTTAGTGATGCGGAGGCCGCAGGTTCAAGCCCTGCCGGGAGCAAAGATCGTTCCACGATGCTTTCCACGCGATACTTTTTGTTCCTTCGAAAGCACCTGTTGCTGATTATTTTTTTTTCTTCCCAGCTGCCCGCTCCATGGAGCCCCTTGCTGCACATTCAAGGTCACCGTCGTATCGGTTTCATGTTTATTTTTTTCCTTTTTCCTTTTTGCTTTTTTCTTTTCTCATGCGCAGACTGCCCGTAGCTCAGAGGATCCACACCCCGGTCCGTGGTCGTCTTTGTCTCTGTGCGGAATCGTGTCTGCCTGCAGCTTACCTGCATTGTCCTTGTGCCGCCATGCAGACATCGCTCCGCGCGGGCGGCAGGTACGATCCCGAGCCCTTTCCCACCCACTCTGCATGGTGAAAAATGACATTTCTCCTCCGTTCTCCATGCCGAGCGGGCCTCCGTTGCGTCTCCTCATTGGACGCCAGGACCCGCCGACACCCATACCGCCAAAGCCGCGGCCATGGCTGAGGGCTTCTTCCCGCCTTCCCATGCCCGGACAGACGACATCCCGGACTTCCTCGCGGTCCGAGTCTATGCAGCGACTTTCCCGGAGTCGAAAGAGTTGAATGAAGACGAGTTCGGCGACTATGAAGCACCTCTCCAAGCTGGAAAGAACCCGGTCTAGATGGACTCCCCGCCGGCTTCCTCAAAGCATAGCAGTCGACCCCTAGCCAGGACCCCGGCTCGGTGTCGGCAAAAAACTAGGGGATGGCTCCGATGTTACAATATAGGCATGTCTAACCGCGCTAATTAATGTGGTGTGATCACATCCGTTTTCTTGGTGCAACATCCGATATGCACCGCCAAGTAAGAGACTGGAGAGTTGAGGTCCTCAAGAATGCTCCCGCGGCATGGGAACAGGGCCCTGCGGCGGAGAGGCTGAAAGTCTGTCCGCGCCTCACGAATGGACGCAAAGTCCGTTGGCCAAGCCTGCCCTCGTCGGCACAAGGCGAATATTTCATGGTTGAATCCTTGATTCCCTCGAGTCCCCCATGTTCATTCCCACAAGCTCTTCGCATCACAAGAAAAGAAAGTCGGGACAAGAAGAGAGAGACAGAGACAGAAAAGAAGAGGGGAAAAAAAAAAAGTCATTGACCACCAATTGTCCGGAAATGGCTCTCCCCATCTCTCTCCCCGGCCTCACCCAGACCGAAGCCATCACGGATGCTCTGCACCGCGCCCTCGCCGGCTTCGACCGCAACGACATGGCCGTCTTCTCCTCCGCCATCGCAGACGGGGAGCACGTCGCCATGGAGCTGGACGACGGCACCGGCATGCCCGTCTTCAAGGACCGGTCCGCCATCCTCAGCGACGTGTTCGGCTTCGTGTCGAGCCTCGACACGACACACATGGCGAGCAACGTCCGCGTGCTGATCCGCGGCGACGACAAGGCCTCGCTTGTGTGCCTCATCTCGGGACAGCATGCGCCTCGGGGACGGGCCAAGGAGCCCACCGGGCCAAAGTACCTCGTTGGTGCCGAGTACAAAATGCATCTCGTCAGGGACGCAGCCGACGGGCTGTGGAAGATTGAGACGTGGATTGCGCGTGTGCTGTGGGCGCACGGGGACGTGGACGTCATGAAGCCGCCCGCAAAGTCTACGTCTGCCGCGTCAACCGAGTAGGACAACGGGCTTTCGCGTGGGAGTCATAGGAGTTGTCTTGGCCTGTACGTGTAGACGTCTCAGGCACAAATACATGCATAGGACCAGAACGTCGGGCTCCATGACAAGCACTCTTCTCTTCACTATCTCTCTTTTTGTTTCCTGGCCTACAGTCCACAAGAGGTCGAAGCCCACGACCGCGTCACGTCCTCTCTAACCCGAGAATATACGCTTCTTCCAGCCGACCCCAGCCGCCCCCCCCTGATTCCTTACCCATCGAACCTCCTGCATCAAGGAGACAATATCCTCCGTCTAGGCAATGGAAACAACTGGGGTTCCACGTGGCCCCTCGGCAGTGACAGTAGCGACGCGCAAGAAGAAAAAAACAAGCAGAACAAAAAAAAAATCACAACGTGGCATTTGCAAGCCCGTGCTTCGGGATGCTGGGTACTGTTTCGAGGGCCTGAGCGCAAAACTCGGGCACACGATCCTGCGGAAGCCGTTGGCGCCTACATCGGCACTGTATCTTGTCGGGGGCTAACACTGGAACCGGCAGTTGATGTCGCGGGCCTAGTTTGTTGGTTAGTATCTGGTGATGCGACGTGACGAGAAAGAAGACGACGAAAACCGTTGGATCGAGGTATAATAGATAAGGAAGAAGAAGAGGGAAAAAAAAAAAAAAAAAAAAAAAAAAAAAAAA
>SRPV01000367.1:0-21717 GCA_018360135.1 Claviceps sorghi | reverse complement strand
GGTTTTTTTTTTTTTGCGGCTAGGAACGAGCAGTCGGCCGTTTGGCATGATGAAGCAAAAAGGGCTCCTCCGTCTGAGGTGAGCCTCCCATCATTCCCTCCTCGCCGCACCGCTGACGAATTGTGGCGCTTGACGTCCCTGCACCGGATACAACAGCTCTGTCAGAAAACATGGTCACAAAAAGGGATTTGTTTATTTTTTTTTTGTCCTATTCATTTATTTTTAAAAAAAATTAACAAACAAACAAACAAAAAAGTTAAACACAATCGGCGGCCCACGCCATTTCTGCTCTGCTTGCCGAGACCAGTACACGGCGCTTGGTCCGAAAACGACAACCCGAACCACCTTGCTATTCTCCCTCGCGAATGACCATTCTATCGATTGATACGCGCCGAGGGCCGCTCGATTCTCGTCGCTGGAGGCAACACCTGCGGTCGCTTTTTGGTCCCCACGTCGACAAACTATACATGTATGTACGGGAGTCGATGTAAAACGCCTGTGGCTTTTCATCCGAGTCGTCCAATTGGGCGCATGAAAAGGCATGGCTGTTGTTTTGGGCTTGGCCTTGTCGCTTTTGCCCTTTTGTCCCGCTCCCATGGGGAGCGTCGAGAAGGCTTTTTTACTTGTTTACTTTGAGGAAAAGAGAATTAAGGAAGAATGAATAGCAGAAAGAAGAAAGAAGAAAGACTAAAGTTAATTAGAAGAATAAAATAAAAAGAATGGATTAAAAAGAATAAATAAATATAAGTAAGTATAAAATAAAAAAACTAAATATAAATAGAGGCATATTATGGGCATAACCATGTCCCAAGTCTCAGCCAGAAATCTCGTTCCACGCGTGACATGGCCCACGATAAACGTCAGCCCTTCGCGCACGGATTTCTCGCAACGCAGTAAACGTAAATCCGACATCCTTCCACCCAACGTCCTCCATACCGTCCATCATTCCTTGTCTCAGACGCCCCGCTCCACGTTGTCAACACGCCCGCAGATGTTGCGACCCTGGCAACGAAATCCTCGTGCCCGGCGACCAACGATGTGGTCATTCCACGCCGCTGTACCAAATAGGAGGTCCCGCAGGACGCAGTCAAGGTCCTTCGCACTCCGCAACTGGTAGGGCATCAAAGGCCGCATGACACGTCCCATGATGGACTTTCCTCCACCGTTCCCTTTCAACTACTTCCCGCCTGTCCTCTTCCCACGACCACAATGGAGGAGCAAAAGGGGAGGAGGGAAGGACAATCGCGCGTGAACCCCATTGAACCCGGGCGGGAGCTGGGTATGTTGTGCTGGTAGGGGGTTGAGGCGAGGCTGTCTTGGCGTCTGGCCTCTTTGGACGTGTGGAAGGCGGTGGTGGGAAGGAGGAAGACGCCTGTGTGGACTGTCGGGGGCATGTTGATGGTGGCATGGTGTTTTGCGATACGAGAATGGCGGGAGATGATTTGTGCTGGGGGCATGTCGTTGGGGTTTGGCTGGCATTTGGGGAGAGGCTATGTGGAACAATACCAAGAGGATGTTTTTTCCGTCTTTCCGTCTTTTCCTGTTTGTGTGTTTGTCTGTTATGTCTATTTTGTTTATTTTGTGTGTTTTACCGTTTCTCACTTTCCCTCGTTCTCCCTCCTTCTACAGCTTCTTAAGATGAGCGGGCGCTCCTTATTTTGTAGTTTATGTAGAGGTTAGAATAATAGAGGCGAGGGAAGAAACTAAGAAGGAAAAAGAAAGACAAAAGTATACGTACATGGAGAAAAAAAAAAGAAAAGAAGAAGAAAAGGGAAGGAAAGGAAAGGAAAGGAAAAAGTGAGAAATAAAAGGTAAAAAAAAAAGGGGGGGGGCTATAATTCTTAAACAGATCACAGGACGTACAACGTCTATAACCTACACAGGCACGTCACAGCCGCCCCTGTCCAGCAAGTCCACGGCCTCGCTGGACACCACATCTCCAAAAAGGCTCATTCATTCTGTCCACCCCGGAAGTATCCTCCTTGTTATTCGCCTACCTCGTTTGGCCTCCCCTTGTGTTGTCTATCGGAGCCACACACGTGCATGAGTGTTGCTATTCGCGCGGCTGTATAATTCTATTTGCGCGGCCGCCCCGCTTTTAACCCACTTTTTTCTCTACCACAACCCACCCCTTATTTTCGATTTCCTAGGCAGCCGCCTAAATTTTTTTATTTTACCCCTTCTATAATATATAAACACTAAAAGTTATATATATTTATATTGCTTAAAGAGTTATAAGTAGAATAATTAAATAAAAGCTGCTAAACCTCTTATATTTTCTATACCCTTTTACTCTTACTTTCTTAATTACTTCCTTTTTCTCTCTTATAACCTCTTTTTATTATAAAAAGCTAGTATTATATTATTAAAAGCCCTCTTTTATTATATTTCCTTATGTTATTATTAGTATATAAGTTATAGCGTAAAATTTATAATATTAGATAATATAGGGCTTACACTAAACCTCTCTATAAAATATAGTAATATTCCTAAGCTTTTGCTATTATAAGAATTTACCTCCTTTACTAAGCTTTATTCCTTTTTATAGAGATATAGCTATAAAAATAAATTTAGCCTTATTAAATACTTTATAAGTAAATATATTATAATTAATAGTAAAAAATACCTATAATTTAACTCCTTACTTTATAACTAAAGCCTTAGTAGAGCTAGCACCTTAACTAAAATTTAATATAGCTATATAGTAAAAAATAACTATAGTTTTAAGATTAAGGTAGTATTTACTAAGAAACTTAAAAGCTAAGAGTAGAATTATATTATAGTTAACTATTATTATAATTATTATACTTTTATATAGCCTTTTAGTTATATAATTCACTACTATTTAATAATATAGTAAAAAAAGTAAATTATAATACTTAATAGCTTATAAGCTCTCCTTACTTATAAGATTAGTAAAATACTTTAGTAATAAAGTAATATATATAAAGGTCTCTTTATAATAAAGAATATTTATAATACCTACTAAAAGATATATAATCTTAAATTAAGTAGCCTTATAGTTATATAGCGCTTTATTTAAATTTTTTAAGAAAAGCACTTTCCTTATAAGGTATAATATAATAAAGAAGATTAGCTTATATTTATAATTTAAACTTATTCTATTTATATTAAAAAATAAAAAACCTTTTTAAAAGTTTTTAGTATAAATAATATATATAAGACTAATTACTATAGCCTTTATCTTTTAAAAGTTACTTTTATAACTAACTAAAAGTTTATAGTAAATATAGCCTTTAGCTTTTTAAGCTTTAAAAAAGAGAAAGTATATAGCTAAATACTAAACACTTTAAATAATATTTAAAAAAAGTACTAAGTCCCTACTCTAAATGTTATTATTATAAATATAGAGATAGTACTAAAAAACGCTTTAAATATTATATTCCTTTTAACTTAATAATAGCTTTACTATTAATATATATAGAAAAACGTTTATAACTATATTCTTAACACTTAAAATAATACTACTAAAAACCTTTAGCCTACTATTAATAATATTAAGGAAGAGCTAGCTAAGGCCTTTAACTAGTGCCTTAATAGTATATATCTTATATATAAAGCTCTTGCTTTAGCTATAACTAAGCAAGAGTTTAAGGGCATTTAGCAGCAGATAAAGGAGATATATAATACACACTGTGTTAACCCTAAAACCCACACAACCCTCTAATACACTTAACTCTATAATCTATAAAGGCTGCTACACTACTAGTAATAAACCTTAAAATTTATAAAGTTAAATATATAAAGGGCGTAAGAAATAATCTTAAAAGTAGGATTATTATATAATTAAATAGTTTATTTAGCTAAGAATAATAACTAAAACTTTTATTTTTTTATATAGCTCTTTTCTCTCTTAAAATATAATAAATAGCCCTCTTTAATAATATTATAGGTTTTCTACCTTTTTTTATAATAATAATTAATAAAGTAATATACTTAATTTTAGTTTTAATTTATAGGTTTCTTTTTAATTAAATAATTTATTATATTTACTTTATAATAAAAGTAAGCGTTTTTAATTTAAAAGCTTATATAATAGTAAGGTATATAAGAAAAAGAGAATATAATAAAGATCTTATTTTAATATTTTAATATTTTAAATAAGTGTAAAAATATACTATAAGGTGTAAAAAAAAGCTATAAAAAACACTCTTTACTTATACTTTTCCTCTTAATTAAATAGTTAGGCCTACCCTTGCCTAGTTGTGACTGCATCCTATGCTACAGCTATATTAGTCTTCTAACTAATCTGCCCCAACACAACACTAAATTGCTATCTTAGATTATATAGAAGAGATTTATTTGCTATAAAAGTAGCAATAGGCGGCTTACTTTATTAATCACTATTGCAATTTTAGTAAGTTATTTAATAGTTTTATAAAAGTTACTTATAAAGATCTAAAGTCCTATTTAATATTAAGTAAAGGCTATCTTTTTATAGTTATAAAAGGAACTAAATAAATAGTTAAAAAGAATGTTTATAATTATAATTATAATATTATAGTTAATAAGTATAAGTAACGTTAAAAATATATTAAATTAGCTTAGTTTAGTAAGCTTACTATATAAATTTCTTATTATATTATTAAACTACTTATTAAAGAGTATAGGCTTACTAAGGCTTATAAAATAGGGAAATAACCCCTACCTACTTATAAAGGTTTTTATACCTTTTTATAGTAATTTATCTTATCTTACACTTATTAAATATTAAAGAGGCTTTAGTATAAGAAGCCTTTAATAAAAAACCTTATTTATCTTTACTAGTAGCTTTATAAGCCTTTTATAAGTCCTTTATCCCCTTATTATAATATTTACTAAAGAACCTTATCTTATAGCTATATTTTAAAAACCTTACTAACTAAATTTAATAAATTTATAACTCTATAATTATTAGTAGGACTTAAATAGTAAAAAATAAAAAGCTTCTTTTAATACTATTACTATAATTATTATAGCTATTATTATTATAAAAGCCTTAACCTTAAGGTTCTTAGTTACTATAACTACTATAAAATTTACTAGTAACTTTATTATAAGTAACTTACTTATAAAAGCCTTTAGTATTATAGCTGCTATAACCTTTATAGCTTAGCTAGTTTTAAGATATAAATAAGCTTAATTTAAGTATTTAATATAGCCTTTTATAATTTAAGGTTAAAATAGCCTTTATAATATAAAAATGCTAATAAGCTAAAAAGAATATAGCTTACTATTTAACTTAAGGTAGTAGTAATATAGTAAATAAAACTAAAAATTATTAAAAACCTAAAAATACACTACCTTTTAGTATTAAAATAGTTATTTTTATAATATAATTAGTAGGAATTTAATTATATTAATAAACCTTTTAGTAGCTAAAATAATTAGTTAGCTTAGTTAAAGTATATACTTTTAAAGAAAACACTAAAAAATATATTTTTAAAGGAATTTATTATAGCTATTATAGTTATAATTAAATATATATTATGCCTTTATTAATTACTTTTATAATTTTAAGGGTGCTTTACTCTATAGTATAAAATAACAGAGGCGTATAAGCAAAATAATACTTTTTCTAAAACCAGCTAGTTATATAGGGCGGCTGCGCGAATAGAATTATACAGCCGCGCGAATAGCAACACTCCACGTGCATGGGGACAAAAATCGCCCTTGGGGCGATGTTTTCTTGGTCAGGTGGCCTGCCTTGCATTCAACGACTTGGGAAAGCATCTCTTGTGCGTTGCCCTTGTCTCCAGTGTCCAGTCACCAGTGTCTGTTGCGTCTGCAGACCCATCGCACGGATATGTGGCTTTGGAGTATCCCTTCGCTTCTACATTCCTGGTCTAGCGAAGCCCATGGCCCACGGGTGAGCCTGTTGCGGCTCTTTCATACCCTTTTCACGTCGTTTCTCATCCACCGGTCTGCGGCTCCAAACCATTTCACGACAGACACCACTTGCTCTGCAAATGTTCTTGCGCTTGATACTCGGATGCTTCTGGCCGTGCTGCTACTGACTGAGGTCTTGGAGGTCAGGGACAGCCGAGCCACCTCGTTTGAGGAGCACACTCCTCGGGATACCGTCTCTTCACAATGTCTGCTGCCATGATGAGACTTGGTCGGAGAGTACGAGAATTCCACAAAGGATAGCTGCGTCCTTGATGGCATCGTGCCAATAGAGAATAACGATGGAGGTGATCTGCTGTTCTTGACGAGGCCATCTAGCAAGCATGCCATGTCTGATTCATAAGCGCGACATGGCGGCGTCATTTGTGGCCATGTCAAGATGGCGATGCGAGACTATGATGTGGTCTGCCAAAGAATGGCTTGGCAAAGGGCAAGACATGGCTTTTGGGCCTGGTTGCGTGGTCTGCATGTTTTATTTTATGACAGAGATTGTTTTGTGTCTTGCAAGAGAAAGAACCGCCCGTGCATCACATGACAGGAGAATGTGGAACGAATTTCTCGAAATGAGTTGCGGCCGGATGCGGTAAAGTCACGATTGTCTCGAGCAGCTCGTTGGCCCCCGCGAGCCAATGCAGCGGTCTCGTGGTGGCAGTGGGCTTGTGGTCGTTCTTTCCAGGTAAATATGTGTATGTCCGTATATCCATATATAGGTAAGTCCTTAGGGTGTGATCCACGAACCGGCACAAACTTTGTGCTCGACATTTTCCGGTACAAGTTGTATGTGGAGAACTATGGGGCGCTGACTTTGTACTGTCCAGAGGGCCTTAGGATAAGATTGTCAGACTTTTTCACTGCCTTTGCTCGTAGGAATTAATGCTTTTTTTAACAAAGACTATAATTCCTCTAAGTAATAGTTCTATAAATAAGCCCTTATTGTAATTTATACATAAACTCCTATATTATTTATATATCTATTAATATTATACCCTAACCTTTACAGACTAAGGCATCTACAGCCAACCGGACCCGCTAGTCTATGCAAGAGACGCTCTTTTTGCTTGAATTGCTGCTTAAAGCTCGCCGCAATTAGCGCCTTAATAATAATAAAATTAGTGTTATAAGAGAGGTCTTTAAGAGCTTTATTCCTACGTTAAAGACCGAATTCCTAAGTCGCTCTTAGGGCTTGTAAGCTATTAAGAATCGCTATAAGTGGGTAAAGAAGCTTTAGCGGGCTTTTTGAGCTGCAGAGTCATAATCCAGCATAATATATAATGAAGAGACTGGGAGGCTTTATATAAGCAATTAAACCTTTAAATTTATAAGGGATATGTATCCTAGATTTGGGAATTACCTCACTAAGAAGCCTCTCTTAATAAATAATACTATTACAGCCTCTAAGTGGGTAGAGATATTTATATCTAATATACCGGTGAGGGATAAGATTATTAAAGCAGATGATAATGCAGGCTTTGCAGAAGCCGCATAAAAAGAAGCTGTAGAATTATTAGAATCTAAGGATTTTAATAATAAAGAGCTTATAAGGCCTTCTATTACTAATAACAATAATATAGAAAGCGCTAAGGACCTTAATAATAAAGATAATTCCCCTCTTCCTAACTTATTAGCTATAACCTCTTAAGATATAAATTCTGCTAAGCCCTTATGCGTAAGCTTTAAGATACTGCTGGCTACCCCTGTTTAGAACCCTTCTTTTAGCTCTACCTCTAAGAGATTATAGCTAAATAAATTGCTAGGAAGTTTATAGAAAAGGCGGAATCTAGTATAAATATTTAAGCTTGCAAAAGTTATATTAAAGACCCTTATACTGCTGTTATAGAGTAGGAAGCAGCATAATATGAATCTATAGGCCCTGGGTGCTAACAATATAAAGGATGTAATTAGGGACTGCTTTTTGTATTAAGATGACTTAGGACTTAATACTATAATTAAGATTGTGGCATAGTTAAAGGAAGACCTAATTAATCCTATAGTTTAGAACTTATTACCCTTATTAGATGTAAAGAAATAGTAGATTAAAGTTAATCTCCCTATTAAACCTAATGCTAAGGGCTAGGTCTTTAAGGTTGTTAAGATATTTTTCTAATAGCACGTGCGCTTTGCAGCTTAATAACCTTCCTTCTTTACATTTAAAGGCAGCAAATATATGTAATTTTATCTATTAACTATATCATTAAAAATATCAAATTTATGCCTCTTTTTAATGAGATATATGCTCTAATACTGCCTATACTACCTTAGAAGCTATCCTACGATTTGCTGCTGAATTTGCCTGCTACTACGCCCTCTTACAACCTTATCAGCCTAATTTGCTACATTTGCAAGAGCCCTACGCTTATCTTTGTAAAGAAGCTGCAATTACTCTTCTTTAAATTTATAAGGCTCCTTTCTATCTAATTTAATAAAATTATATAGTGCTGTAACTATATAGATAATTTTAATCTACGTAGAAAACAAGTATTTAGCAGCACTATAGCGGATAATCTTCTACTTTTGCTTATACTACCTAAAAACACGCTTAACCACTGTTCTTAGCAAGGAATGCTAATAGTTATAAAGCTCTTTCCGGTTCTAAGGGCATTCTCTAGCAAGCGCCTAGTCTTACAAATAGTATTAAACCCTTAAAAACAGCGTAATTACGCCTTATTATATGCTAAATCTAGCATTACTAAGATAAAAGTAGCAGTTTAGTATTATAAATAACTTTAAAAAACCAATCTATAATAAAGTTATATCGTTTATAGAACCCTTAGCGCTTATAAGTATGTAAAGGAATAATCCTTTAAAGCTCGCTGCTACTAGCATATTTTGTGAGATATTATTCTTTTTTAACCAAAACCTCTATTACTAGTGGGTTAAAATAAAAGCAGGAATATATATGCTATTTAACGCTTTAATTGCTCTATTAAATTAGATAAATTTCTTATTTAATTCCACAAAAGGCGAGATAGAATTTAGTTTTAGAAGATAAACAAAGGTTTAGTGCAATCTCCTTATTAGATTAATGAGCTTATAAAATATTCGGGATACTAATAACTAGCTTAGATAAAACTAATAGCCTATATTCCTTTAAGGCTTATTATAAGCATAAATCTAAAGGAATATTATCACTTTCTGCTCAACTGATTAATATTATAAAGGTTTAACAGAGGCATTAGTGCAAAGCTACTAGCAAAGCTTATAAAAGGTCTCCTTTAGCATCCGGAAGAGGTCCAAAAAGAGGCTATTTAGCGCTTAAAGAAGCTTATAACAATATTCCTACAAAGAGGTTAGCGATAATTGAATTCCTTTAAGGCTAAAGAGGCGTACTGTAGTAGTCTTATTATAAGCACTAGTATTACGCTTATTAAGATAATACAGCTAATACAGCACTTTTTTTATTGTTATAATTGCCTTACACACCGCTAAGGCTGATAAAGCAATAGCAAGGTCTTTATTATTATCTTTAATAAATACCTCTAAGAGGAGGCTATACTCGCTAAGGAAGGTTGTTATAGCACGTATAAACTTTATGCGTAAAACGCATATAAAGTTTAGGTGCTCCTATAACAAAATACATTTTAACAACCTAAACTTTAGGCAGAATTCACATTTATAGAGGTATTTAAGCCTAAAGCAGGCATTTACACAGCCTTAGCTAGCGTAGTACATAAAAATCCTTACAAATAGTGTTTTATGGAGTTTTAGACAGCAATCCTTAAATTTAGGTGGAGTTTTGCTAACAAATTAGACATTTTTGTCCTACTTTTGCGACTTTGTGCGCGTACAAAGTTTGTGCCGGTTCGTGGATCACACCCTTAGTATGTACATGCATGTGGTATATACATATATTTTGCATTTGTTTCGATAGGCAGACATGACGGTGGTCGTGCGGTTGAGCTGGACAAATGAATACGCCGACGATTGGTTGGTTCGCAGCACCAGACCAACACAACTTCGGTAAAAGAAGCCGCGTCGACGCTCATGGTTCTAGAAGAGCTTTGAGGGCTTCGAAACCAGACGGCGTCTGGTATCGATGCGTCGTGGAACCATGCTCCAGCATTTGTCCCCGACTTCCGAGCCTTCCGAGGCACCCGACGACTATGTGACGCTTCTTTGGCGCCTCGCGCGACGAGCCACTCGCAATTCGGCCCGACGAGACGTCGCAGCATGCTAAGCTGTTATTGTTTGGCGGTAAAACAGAATACCGCTAGGAGGGTTTACATACATACATAGTTCATCCTGCCATGTTCGAGAACGTGGCTTTGGCAAGGGTTGAATAATCCATCATTACACATACAATGCAGTATTTTACCACAAAGGGGCAAGACGGTGCCATGTGCACATTTATCGACTAACCATGTTGGCTTCAGACTCCGGGGTTCCCCGGCGTGACTCTATGTATATGTATGTATGTATGTATGTATGTATGTATGTACATATACTTGGACCCCCGCACCAGATTCAAACGGGAGAATCGGAATTTTCTGGGGAAGAGTAAGCCGGGGTCTCAAGAACATTCATGGCACGAGTAGTCGATTTCGACCGTGTCACGGCCTCCGCACATATGCGCACAAACATATATATGTACTTACATATATATGTACTTACATACATAAGTACATATGTACGCAATGTGTGCAGCTGACGGCTCCGTGCAGGGAATTCGGTGCCTCACTCGACGAGCCAACTTCGGCGTCCCGAGTTCATGGGGAGAAAGAGGGGTTCTCCTAAAATCAATCGCCAGATGCCTATAGCCTCCAAGGTCTTGTACCGGCGAATGGCCTGGCGCGGCGATGACGATGCCGCCCTTCCATCCTTGTCGGTCTTTTTGGTAGTGTTGCGGGGTCGTGGAAGAAAGTCGCAGCTTGAGGTTACAAAATGAGGTGGACACTTGTTCGTTTGGTCAGTTCGACCAGTCCTACAAGTACATAAAGTACCTAGGTACTTACCTCTTAGTAAGCCCCACCGTGGCGCTCGAGTGGGACCGAGTCAAGCGAACATGTGCTCTGGATCTGGAGTCCCCGAGTTTCCGAGTCATGATCGTGTGGGCGATACGTCGAAAGGCCTCAGCATAGCCAATGACGCCTTCTTGGAAAGACGTCATGTCCTATCAGGCTTCCTACTCCCCGTCCGGTTGAATGGACGATAAGCGAAACAGGCAAAATGTGTCGTTGTGATGTCGTTTTGGTCCGTACAGTGCACCCCTTGAATGATTTTACACATTAACATTGCAGGGGGGGTTCAGCTAATTAAGCGTCTCTTTAGCAATTATAATAACATAGTCCCTAGCTAAAAAGAACATTTAGCTATATGGAATTTTAATACAAAAAAATGTATCTATAGGCCCTAGTTAATACCCCGAATATTCCCTATGTGCCGCCTTAACAGCTGCAAGCCCTATGGGCCTATTATGCACACACGTAACCCTCGTCTGCGCGTACGTAACCCTCGCTTACTGGGCGCGCACGTGACTCTCGCCTGCTGGCGCACACGTGACCTTTGCCCAACCAGCTGCTAAGGGGGGACTTAGCAGCTGGCTAAGGTGGGGCTTGTCACTCTGTAAAATCATTTAAGGGGTGTATTGTATAATGTATGTACAGTACAATCCTTGAATTATTCTAAAGGCGTGACTTTACAGGGGTAATTAAGCCAATTAAGCGCTACTTTAGAAATTACGCTTATATAGTTAGGGATCTAAGGTTACATAGGCTCCTATATTATTTATATAGGCTAATTAATATCTTTAGATGCTAGTTAATACTTATAGCATTATATATTGTGTTGACCCTAAAACCCATATAACCCTCTAATACACTTAACTTTATAATTTATAAAGGCTACTACACTACTAGCAATAAACCTTAGAATCTATAAAGTTAAATATATAAAAGGCATAGAAAATAATCTTAAAAGCAGAATTATTATATAATTAAATAGTTTATTTAGCTAAAAATAATAACTAAGACTTTTATCTTTTTATATAGCTCTTTTCTTTCTTAAAATATAATAAATAGCCTTTTTTAGTAATTTTATAAGTTTTTTATCTCTTTTTATAATAATAATTAATAAAGTAATATACTTAATTTTAATCTTAATTTATAGGTTTCTTTTTAATTAAATAATTTATTATATTTACTTTATAATAATAGTAAGTATTTTTAATTTAAAAGCTTATATAATAATAAGGTATATAAAAAAAAAAGAATATAATAAAGATTTTATTTTAATATTTTAATATTTTAAATAGGTATAAAAATATACTATAAAATATAAAAAAAAGCTATAAAAAACACTCTTTACTTATACTTTTCCTTTTAATTAAATAGTTAGGCTTACTCTTACTTAGTTATAACTATATTCTATACTATAGCTATATTAGTCTCCTAACTAATTTATTTTAATATAATACCTTCTTAGGTATACTATAAATTTCTATAATTTATAGTAAACTAATATATAAAAAGGGATAAATAAATAGAATAAAAAAGAAAATAAATACCTTATAAACTTAATTAAATAATTTCTACTTTTCTATATTCTTTATCTTATTTCTTTACTTTATATACTTTACTTATAAAAGAACTTATACTAACTCCTACCTTATTTCTTTCTTAATATATTTTTAAATCCTATTTTAAATTACTATTCTTACTATATTTATAAAAATAATAAAAATATATAATTTACTTATTAAGGCTAATATAAAAATAGATTTTTACTTAATACCTTTCTTTTTTATAGTTAGTAAAAGTATAATAATAGTTATATAATTTATATCTTTAAGTATAACCTTTTTAATAGTAATAATTAAAGATATATATAAAATATTTTATACTTTACCTTTAAGTTTTAAGAAAAAGTTTAATTAAAGCTAATCCCCTTAATTAAATATTTATAATTAATTTTATAATAGTTATTACTTATTTATAATAAGCTTATCTTTTTAATTATTATTTATTAGCTATTATAATAATATAAAAGTAGTAATTTCTTTAATATTAAGGTCTTTCTTAGCTTTCCTTAGAGATTATAGTAATATAAAAGTAGTTTTTAATCTATCTTTTACCTAATTAATTTTAGCTACTTTTATAATAATAGTATTTATAATAGCTTAAACCTTTTTTACCTTTTTTTATTTATTATATTTATTTTATTAGCTCTTTTAAATAAAGGTATATATAATATTTAAAGTTTTAATATTTTTAGGTATAAAGGCTTTAAAAGTTCTCTAAATATCTATTAAAGTATTCCTTATTTTTAATAGTTTATTTAATTTAATTTATATTAAGTAATAGCCTTAAGAATATAAGTTATAGTTCTACTTAATTAATACTTTTATCTTTATATACCCTTCTTTAATAGTAAAAGAGTTAATAAAAGAGACTAAACCTTTTATAGCTTTTAAAATTAAAGCTAAGTTTAAAATATTATACTTAAGTTTCTTCCTTTATTTAAAAGTTAGTTAATTAAATAATACTATATACTTAAGTCTATTTACTATAATATTAATAAGTATATAAAGTAATCTTTACTAAGTAGTATAGTATAATAGCTTTTTATTAAGAATTAAATTATTAAAAAGCTATTATTATAAAGGGAGCTTAAACTTACTAGCCTTCTTTATTATAAAGCTCTCCTTAAAAAAATATTTAATTATTAGGTTTAATATAAGGTAGAACTATATAATTTATTCTATTATTTAACTAACTAAACCTTAAAGTATATAAATTATAAAGTAAAGATAAATATAGCTATATTTATAACTACTATTTTAAGTAGGTTTTAGTACTATAATAGCTTAAAAATAATATAAATAGTTAAGGATATAAAGAATTTAAGTCTATCTCTATATAAAAAGCTAAAACCTATATTATTAATTACTTTAAATACTATTAAAAAAGTATAGAGTTTCTTACTTTCTATTTTATATAAAAGCAGTTTAATATTTTATAAAGTATATAAACTTAGTAGTAAATTACCTATTATACTAAGTATTATAGAGTTTCTATAGATTTTAATATATATTATACTAAATATTAATAAGTTTATTTTTAAAAGGAAGTGTTTAAGTAGTAGATTTATAGTTAGTAAAGTAGTCTTTTAAGTTAATTAGTTATTCCTTAATACTAATTTCCTTTAAAAGAAATACTATAATATACTTAATTCTATATTATATATATTTAGTTATTGCTATTAATAAAAACTAATTAAGCTATTTAAAGCTTTCTTTAGCTTTAAAATTAATAGCTTAAAGGAAACTATAGATATTATATAAATAGTTTAATTATTTAATCTTATCCTAACCTTTATTTATAAGTAAAACTAAAGTATATTCTTTCTTAATATACTTATTTATCTTTATCCCTAATACCTATTATAGCTATTTATTTTTAAAAATAAAAAGAGAAGGTTAGTATTAAAATAAATCTCTTAGCTCTTTATTTATATAGTTTATCTTAACTATTATATAAAATTAACTATTATAGCTTTTTAATTTACTTTTTACTATAATAAAAAAGAGAATATATTTATTATAAAAGAACTAAAAAGAAGTTAGAATTTAAGGTTTATAACTTTACTAAGTTAAACTAAAAATAAGAGAAGAAAAGGCTTTTTTTAATATTATAGTAGTATAATTAAATACTTTAATAAGAAACTAAATAGAAAGAATAAAGATATAAATTCTAAGAGATAAGGATTTCTTTATAATAAAAGAACTTATTATATAGGGATAAAGTAAAAGAGATTTATAAGAAGAATAGTTAAGGAGATATAAAAGAACTTATAATATATTAGTAAAAGAGTAGGGAAGCTAAATTAAATAGTTATAAAAGAAAAGGAAAGAAAATAAAAGTATTATAAGGAAGGGAAAAGTAAAAATTTTTTTAGCTAAAGTAGAAAGGTCTATAGGTTAAAGCCTTATAAGTAATTTAGTAGCTAAAGATATATTAAGTTATATAATTTTAGTTAAAGTTAGTAAATTTATAGGTTAGTAGCTATTACTAGCCTATATTAATTAAAAAGCAGTAAATATAGACTATTTAATAAAGGGGGGTATTATATAAGTAATTTACTTTACTACTAAAATAAGGAAGCCTTTTAGCTGTTTTTTATAATATATTTTCTTCTTTTTCTTATAACTCTTTCTTCTTGAGCCTTTATTATAATAATAATATAAAGCCTTTTTTATCCCTTTTTTTATTATAGATTATCTTAATAATCCTTATAAAAAACTCTTAAATATTACTAATCTTATTATAGATAAAATTCCTAAAGAGAAGCTTACTACTATATATACCTTAAATTAGTAAGCGTATACTTCCTTTTAAAAGGTATTAGTTAATATAGAAATAGTAAGCAAATATTTAATTAAATAATAAAAAAGTATATTTAACTATTTTTCTTTATTAGTTTTATTTTTTTACTAAATAGTCCTTATTAGTAGTATTAACTTAGGTAAAGGTAGCGTTCTAATTTATATTAAAATTATTATAAAAAAAGGGATCTAACTAAATACTCTTAAAGGAATAATAGATTATTTTATATCTCTAAACCTTTATAATTAAGTGTTTAAAAAGATTATTTAAAAGGTTTTAGATATAAAAGAGATTTTAAAGCACTATTTAACTTTAATATATATTTCTATAAAATTTATATATTTATAAAGTTAGTTCTTTACCTCTCTTATAAAATAAAATAAAAGAAAACTTACCTTTTTAGTTTTATTATATAGAATTAATAATAATATAGCCTATACCTTTTATATAAAGATATATTTAAGAATAGTAACTATATTTAATAAGTATATATACTTCCCTTTTTATAAGTATATATTAGTATATAAAGTCTATAGTAGTATTTATAGTAACTATATTTAAAAAGGTTTTACTTCTTATAAATAAAGAATTAAAAGAGAATACTATTAATAAGTAAAGGATTAATATAGTTTTTAAGCCTTTCTTAGTAAGGAAGGTTTTACTAAAAATATAAAAAAGCTACTAAATAAGGAAAGCTAAGATATTAAAATTGTTGGAATTGCCCCCTTACGGGAGAACCTCGGCAGAGCCCGGGCGGATTAATGGGAGCGAGAGCAGCGCTCCTATTGGGTGCATCCCTACGAATATAGGGCTGCACTTAGGGGGAAAAGTGGGCTAATAACACCACCACTTTTCCCGCCTTTTCCGACCTTCTAAGCTAGCTTAGAACCTTTATAGACAAGCTGAATTAGACCCTTTTCTATCACCCCTTTTTATTATATATAATACCAGCCGGACCAACAAAAATATTAAACCTAAAGATTACGCCTTATTTAGTGTTTAATATCCTACCTCCTTATTTAATCTAAAAGGGAATAAAGAAATAAATAAAAAAATAAAATAAACTATTTAATTAAAGTAAAAGTAAAAAAGGAAAAGTATAATAATATTATTAAGCTTATCTTCTCTTTAAAAATAAGATCAACTATAAGATTTAATAAGTCTTAATACTTAATAGTATTAATAAAATAAAAATATAAGATATTAATATATAAAAGTTAAATAACTAAGAAAGAAAGCTAAAGAAAAAAAAGGGAATAAAAGTACTATTAGTAATTAAATAAAATAGTATAAGCTATAAATTTAGCTTATTACTCTTTTAATATTTTAAGTAATTAAACTTTAACTTAATAAAGGGGGTAGTAGTATAATAAAATAGTTACCTCTTTATTTAAGTCCTTTTTAGCTAAATCTTTCTTATCTTTTAAAATACCCTTTAAAGTTAAAGGTTTATTAGTAGCATTTATTTAATTAAATATATTATAATTAAAAACAGATAGTAAAAGAGAATAAAGTTAGCTATTTAAATTAGTTATTAATATATAATAGCTTAAAAAAGCGTATAGTAGTTAATAAAGTTAATTATTAGTAAATAAGATTTACTACCCTTTTTTATTAAGAGTAAACTTCTTAAGATAGTTACTATTAATTATTTTATTTAAAATAATACTATTTAAAGTTTATAGCTAATAAGCTTTTATAATAAGCGCTTAGCTATAGATTTAAAATAGTTTACTTTAGTATATTACTAACTTCCTTACTATAGATATATTTATAATATAATATATATTATAAATAAAAATAAGATCTCTTAGGTTTAATTAATTAAATTCCTTATAAAAGGATACTGCTTAATTTTTATTTATTTAAGCTATTAATCTTTACTTATAGTATAGTACCTTTTCTTTAGTAGTAATAATATCTTTAGCTTTATATTTAAAGAGTTAGACCTAAGCTTTAAAAAGATCCTAACTTATTATAATAGCGTCCTAATTAATTAATTATTAAGTTAAAAATTCTACCTTTAAAGGTAAAATAGGTTTTTAACTATAAATTAAATAAAAGGTAAACTATTTATAAAAAGCCTTTATTATAATATAGTTAGTAAGCAAGGCTTTATTAAGATATTATAACTAATATATATTAAAACCACTTAACTTAGTAAGTATTAAAGCTAAAGTCTAGTAACTAGCTTTAATAAAGGCATTACCTTTAGGGTTATATTCTAAAGTCTAAATACTATAAATACTAAGATTAAATAGTATACTTTATAAATCTTTATATATTTTAGGGCTGCTATTATATATAATATATTAAAATATACTAAACCTACTAATAAGCTTACTAAGAAAATAGTATATAATAGTAATATTAATAGCTTAAATAGGAACTACTTTAACCTATTTAATAAGATTATACTAAGCCTTTAATAAATACTTATACCCTTAATTAAATAGTAGGTATTAAGTATTAATATAAATTTTGCTTATTAAATTCCTAGGTATAACTAAGATTAATAGCTTTTATAAATGCTAAAGGGTAAACTTTTAGTATATTTTATAATAAAATATTATATCTTTTATTATATTTTATATACCTTACTACTAATACTATTAATATAAGGCTTAAAAGATAATCTCTATACCTTTATAGCTTATATTTTTATATATATCCTTTATAATAGTAATGTGCTACTTTAGGTTATTAATAATGTTGAAAATAACAGCTATTTTCAGGGGACTTCCTTATCTATTAGGCCTCTCAACAGGCCTTATAGTGACCCTTAGCCCCTGCCTTATAGGGACCCTTATAGGGACCCTTAGGGGGCTTTTCTTGGCTGTTGCCGGCGTTGTAAGCGGCCTAGAGCTGCGCGCAGCGCCTGCAGAATCAATTCTTCTGCTTGTAGCTTATAGCTGCAAGCGCCCTACTTTTCTTGCCTTTTCCCTTCTAATTATACCTTATAGCAGCTAGCGTACGCCCAATTAGGAACCTAACGGTCTATTAGGCTTAGTAAGATTTTAGAATTAATTTTTATAGCAACTAAGTAAGTAATTAAAAATTAGCTTAAAGATTTAAGCTACTTACCTTAGGGGCTACACAGTAGGCTACCTTAGGGCACACTTTATAGCTAATTTATATAATAACTAAGGGGTTGTAAAAGATTTTATAACTAGCATTTTTATTGCTAGAATAAGGGGAATTTTTTTATGTAATTAGTTAATTTTTCTAATTTTTAAAGTTATATACTGATTTTTACTAAGTTAACATTTAAGGAGCACATTAACACCTTATTTATATAGCTATAAGTCTATTTTTTTATTTTCCTATATAAATAAATTTTATAGAAAATAAAAAGTAGCTTATAAGCCCCTTTTTATAAGGCTAAGCCTTTAATAGGCTTAAAGGGTATATAAGGGAGAAGACATTCCCCCTTACCAGCTGCCTACTAACTATATAAACCGTTAATTTAAGCCTACTACCTATAATATTAAATAATTAGATAAAAATCTAAGAAAATTCTACTACCTTCTATAAGCTAGAATTCAGCATATTTTAAGTGCTAGAAGTTATACATTAAGCTTCTAATATTAGTTATAAGGCCTATAGCTTTAGCTATAGTGCTATAGAGCCCTTTTAGCTTTTAGCTTACTAAGCCTCACTACCTTAGTAATTTAGAGGGCAAAAGCCTCTATAAACCCCTTATTTCTAATAAGTTATAAGCCTAAAAGTAACTTTTTAGTACCTAAAAATTCACTAAATTTTATAGAGCATTTAGAAAATACTCTAGAAATTTACTTAATATTCTATATTAGATAAAAGACCTAAGAAAGACTTAAAAGCTATTATTTCTTTTATAAAAATAGAATAAATTTGCTAAAAGAAGACTCCCCTTTTATAAAATAGGGAGAATTGCAGTTATAGAAGAAATTCTACTTCTATAAAAAATAGAATCTGTAAGAAAAGAAGCTTTCCCTTTTATAAAAAGGAAAAGAAATTATAGAATATTCCTATTTCTATAAAAGAGCTTATAAAGCTATTTCTCTCTATAAAAAGGAACCTTATAGAAGCTTTCCCTTCTATAATAAAGCTTAGAAAATTCCTTCTTTTAAGTAAAGACCTATAAAATTAAGACCTTTATAGGTATTTTTGTGGATTTTTAAATTTATAAAGATTTTCTCTTTAATTTTAGCAGCTATAGAACCTATAAATTTAGGCCCCTAGGCTGAAAGCTAAGAGCAAGCTTAGGTTAACTTAGTAAACTAGTAAATTGCTATTTAGAATTTAAGTATCACTAATATTTTGCAAAAATTAAAAGATTTAGCTATTGCTATAGCTAATAACCCAAAGCCTAAGCCAGCAGAACCACTAGAAAATCCTAATTCTAGTGGAAGTATAAGCCATAAAAAGAATTCTAATATATTAAATTCCTATAATAAATCAGTTATTAAAGAATTTAATAAAAGGGTATATAGCTTCCTAAAAGCCGCAAGGCTTAAGGGACTGGAAAATTATAACTAATAGAAACAAGCCCTAGCTATTTAATTTAAGGCTTTAAGAATGCCTAATTTTCTAGATAATTCTAAGGGATTTTCTAGTAATTTAAGTGATCTAAACTAAGCTATAATTCTTATGCTTCTAAGAGATAGCTGTTCTAAGGGCCCCTAGGCCGCTATAATTTAGCAATAAGACCCTATAGAAGCCTTTAGCCTTTTAGAAAGGCAGTATTCTCACAGTGCTAAAATACAATGTAGCTCCCTATATTCCTAATTTTATAGCCTAACTTTTTAAGGTTATAAGGGATCCTTAGAAGCTTTTAATGCTTTATTTAATAATTTACTAGCTAGATTAGTAATTTCTAGCGTTTCTATAGAGCCTATAGATTAAGTAAATCAGTATTTACAAGCATTAAAGTCTACTTTTCCTTAGTAGGCAGAAAGGCAACGATTTGCTATAAGGACTAATAGGGCCCTAGGGATCCCTATAGGGGCACTAAATCTGCAATTTTTAATAGCAAACCTGCTAAAAGAGCAGCAAGATAAGAGCTTTATAGTGGCTAAAGCTTTAAATTATAGAGCTAAAGAATCCACACACAAGGGATCTGAAGAAAATAAGACCCTTAATTCTAATTCTAAAAAGAATAAGAATAAGAAGAATAACCCTAAAGAAAATAAGGGAAATTCTAAGTCCTCTTCTAAGAAAAAGAAAGGTAAATTGTCTAAAAAATCCTCTAAAAAGGCTAAGGATAAGACCTAAGAGGGCGCTTTTATGCTAGGCAATTTTAGCCTTACTAGCAGCTTTTTAGAGCCCCTTAGTAGACCTAGCAGCCCTAGTACTAGCAGCGAATCTTCTGATTCTAGCAGTGTTATTAGTACTGAAAGTGAGCCAAAAGATAAAATATCTTCTAAGGCCTTTAATTTTAGTTGTAAAGTAATAAAGAATGCCCTTCTTTATAATACAGGCTCTATAGTGCATTTAGTTAATTCTAAAGAGCACTTTATAGGCTATACGCCCTATAAAAAGGGTTAGGCTAGGCCTATTTCTACTAGCAGGGGACCTATCTATCTAAAGGGATTTAGAAAAGCTAAATTTTTAGTGCTTTACTAGCAAAACCCTAATAAATACAGGCCTTTAGTCCTTTAAAATGCGCTATATTTTCTAGACCTAGATATAAATATAGTTAGCAGATTAAAGCACTATTTAGCAGGGGGCTGCATAAGTAAAAATGCCCTATATTTAGCTAATAGGTCTTATATTAGTCTTTTAAATGTTAGAAAACACGGTTTTTTCTTCTAAGTAAAAGATAATAATACACCTCTTTTAAAAACCTCTAATAGTAGCTCTTCTAGCCACTATAACAGTTATTTTTGCTACTAAGCTAGTAGCCACCCTATAGAGGTAGAAATACCTTTGCGAGAGCTATCCTAGGCTAGCAAAGCCGCTGAAATTAAAGAATTAGGGGATTTTAGTGATTTAAAACCCCCTAATCCTGTAGCCCCTTCTTCCCTAATGCCTATAGCCCTAAGCTAGGCCCTTAAATCGTAAGATTTAGTCCCTAAATCTAAGGATTTATAGGGGGTTCTAGCAGACCCTCTCACTGTTTTATTAGAGGCTTTAGAAGACTATAAGGCAATTAAAGGAATTTTAGAGCCCCTAGGTTTGCTAGTGCCTCACTAAGAGGCCTATAGCTCCTCAGAAGGGACCCAGCAAGGAGCTAAGGAAGAAGGCCCTATAGGGCCTAAAAGGCCACCTAAATTAGGCACTAAAAGTGATTTTTTAGAGCCTAATTTATACTAAAAATTGCTAAAACTAGCTGGAATTTGGCATATCCAGCTAGGGCATTTAGGGCTCACCCTTCTAAAAAAAATAAGCTAATTAGCTAAGGGAATACCAGATTTTTCTAGTATTAAAGATAAGGATTTTAACTGCCTAGCATATAACTAAACTAAGGCAGTTAAAAGGCCTAGTAAAAATCCTATCCCTAACCCCCCTAAAG
>SRPV01000366.1:0-21771 GCA_018360135.1 Claviceps sorghi | reverse complement strand
GGGGGGCGGCCTTATATAAGTAAGGAACGTATAGGCAATAATATGCTTCTTTCTGTAAAGGTTAACAGGCCCTTAGCTACTAAAAGGGGACCTAAAAGGGGACCTAATCTCTATAGAGATAACAAAGCTATTAACTATAATATGCCCCTATTAGTAGCTTATATAACGCATTAGAAAGGCTAATAGTAGGGAACAACCTAGCTTATGTAATAGTGCCCTATTGTATTATATAATATAGGTGTTTATTCTAGTTAGGCCTACTATAATCTAAGCGCCTATCTAAGTATATATATAAAGAACCTCTCTATATAATAATCTACTAAGTAATTCTAAACAGAAAATTAAACAATAAAACAAACCTAGTTCTATAAGTATCTATATATATAAAGGGCGTATTTAACCCTTTAAGCAAAATAAGACTTAACTATAAGTAAAAACTACTATATAGTATAGGCAGAGAGCAAACGCAAAGTAATGTATAAGGGGCGCGTCTAAGCCTCTTAATCTAAACTTAACTATAAATAAAAAAACTACTATATAATATAGGTAGAGAGTAAGAGTAGAGTAATTAGGCAAAATAAACCTAAGGCCTTTACCCTATTTTCTATACTATCCCCCCCCCCCCCCCCCCCCCTTAATATCCTTTTATCTATAAGCTAAGAAAAAAAATTACTACTCTTTTATAATAAAGCATTATAAGCAGTAGTAAAGCATTAGTTAGCTTAAGGTTTACTATTAAGTGTTTTCTTATAGCAATAGGTATATAAGGATATATACTCCTAGGTAGGCTAAGGAAGCGGAACTTAGCCTATACTATCCTAAGTGTTACTATTTTATAGCTTAAGGGACTTACAATTACCTTAAGCTGCTTTATTTATAGCTATATCCCTTAGGTAGCTAAAGCTGCCTAATAATAGTAGTAGGTTAATCCTATAGGTATATTTAAATATAAAGACAAATATATAGCTAAGGTAGGGCATATTATCTTAACAGCCTATTAAATATATAATTTTAGTTTATATTCTTTAGTAAAAGGTGCGCTACTTAATAATAGCCTAATACACTATATACTTAGTATAGAAGTTAACCTTATATAGCGTATTAAAACCTAAAATATTAATGTAAAACTTAATAAACTATTAGTAAATTACTATTTTTAAGTGTTAAAGGGCAGCTATAGTAGCTTTTTAAAGTTCCTTATAAATCCCTTAGTATAATAAAGAAGGGTTTGCCTTAAAAAAACAGCCTCCTTTAAGGTAGGTAAGGGAGGCTATAGCTATAAGGCTAAAGGTAAACTTATTACTAATATATAACTTAGTGTGTTATACTATTAACCTTATCTTATTATAAACTAATTAGGTATATAGGAAAATTAACTTACTAATTATAAACCTATTATAAGTAAGGAAGTTACTTTAGGAGGTTAAAGCGCTAAGGTAGCTATTACTAGTATTATTAAGTTTAGCCTAAGAAGTAAAGAAGGTATAGATACTCCTATTATAATAGAGTATAGTAGGTTTTAAATATTTATAAAGCAACTCTACTTATATAATATTATTTATAATTCTACTCTATTTATTATTAATAATAGCCTATTTAGTAGTCTTACTAATAGGGCCTTATAACTAAATTAGGGCCTCTATACTAAGTTCCTTAATATATTAGTTAAACTCTTTATTAATATATATAGTGTTAAAACGTTAGTGTTTATAGAATAAATATTAAATATAGTTAAGTAGCTATGCTTAGTAAAGTCTACCTATTAGTATATAGCTAAGGTTTTTAGAGTGCATAAGCTTATATATAGTTATATCTTAATATATATAAATATTGCTAGCTATACCTACTTTTACTATAGCATTATAAGGGTTATAGCAGTAGCTATTATAGTGCTAGATTAATTTAAGTATAAACTAATAGCAAAGGTTTTACCTAATAATAGCTTAGTAGTTCTCTATACTATTAATATAGGGTTTAAAGCTATATCCCCTTTATAATAAAAAAAAAAGAATAAAAGAAAAATAAAGGAAAGGGGCAGAGATAGAAAGGATAGTTAATAGGGACTAATAATAATAAGAAAGGAAGGTTATAGGGCGTTATTATAAAAGGTAGGAAGGAATAAGGCTTTACTAAGAGAATAAAGGTTTAATAGTATAAAAGGCTTTTACTTTTGCCTTACCTTTACCTTGCTTTGCTACTATATAATATAACTAGTTTTACTACTAGGTTTAATAGCGTAAAAGGCTCTCACTTTTGCCTTACCTTTACCTTACTTTACTACTATATAATATAACTAGTTTTACTACTAATAAATATAATTATATTTTATCTATAGTAGTTTAGCTAAACCCCTTAGTTTTTTTTTTTTTTTTAATACTTTTATAGCCCTTTATATATAGTAAGTATATAATATAATAAAAAAAATCCTACTAGCCTTTTTAATATAGCCTATTCTATATACCTAACTAATATAAATGCCTTACTTAATACTATCCTTAACTATATTAACTATTCCTTACCCTTTCTTTTCTTTAATACTATAACTATAGTTTAGGATATATATATTATACTTATAGCTAGCGTATTAAAAGAACTCTTACTTAATAAAGGTTATATTACTAAACTCTGCCTTCTGCTTTATCTTAGTAATAGGTATAGCCTTATACACTAGCTTAATACTACTATTAAAGTATTAAGTTAGTATTAAAGGGTTTATAGCTATATATAGGTTACCCTAACCCTAACCTAAGCTAAACTATTCCTTAATTAAAACTTATTATAATATAGTTATTAGCATTAAGGTAGTAATATTAATACTATTTAAATGTTAAACTGCTATACCTATTAGTATATATACTTTATATAGTTAATAGTAAGTAGTATAGTGCTTATAAGGGTGTTACTTATATTTATAGCTAGCTTACCTTATCCTTAGCCTTAATCTTTGCCTTTACCTCTACCTTTAGTCCTAAACCTACCTTAGCCTTTTTTATTAAGTATATAGTTTATCTATCTACCTCTTTAAGTAACTAAAATATCTTTATTATAGTTAGGGTTATAAATTTATAAGCCTTTTTAACCCTTAGTAGCTATATAAAGCATCTTTAAGTAGAATTAACACTTATTTAATAGTAAAAACTCTACTATAAACCTATAAAGAATTATAGTATAAGAGGGGTATTCCTTAGTAAATAGGTGCTACTCTAATAAAAGGCCTAACTTATTTAGCCTAAGGGAAAATATTATAGCGCTAGCTAATAAGGCTATAGTTAAGCTAAGGTATATTAAGTTATTTAGCCTATTTTAGTAGCTTTTAATAAACTACTAGGATAAGTTATTGCTTTTATACCCTAAATATATTATAAGCTTACTAGTATTATAGCTATAAGGTATAGTAAGGATTAATTAAGTAAGTAATAGTAGATTAAATATAAGGGGGATAGTAGCTTTTAAGTAAAAAGGCTAGTATTATTTAGTAAAGAGAAAGGAGTAAGTATTATAAATTAGTTATAGAAAATAAGCCTTTTATAACTGCTACTATCCTATATATTTAGGATAGGTATAATCTTATATAAGGTCTGCTATAGGGCTAAAAGACTATAGCTTAGCTAGCACCTATATACTAAGTAAGTAACCTACTACTCCTTAGTAGCTTATTACTATAGCTTAACTTAGTAGTAATAATATAAAATAGGTATATACTTAAGTAAGTACACAACCTAAGCTAAGGTAATAATAATAATAGGCGTAAGGTATAATAGTACTAATAAGGCTAAATTAAGTAAGGTAATTAAGCAATAGTAATAAGAGAAGTAAGTGTAGCTAGGTACTAATAATAATAATAAGAGTAAGTAAAGTGTGCTAATTAATAACTATAGACAAAGTAAGGCTAGCTAAGTAATAATAATAAAGGTAATATTAGTAAGTTATATAGGTTAATAATAATAATAAAGGTAAGGTAAGCTAGAGCTAATAATAATAATAATAGTAAGGTAGGTAGTCTATAAATATAAAGGTATATAATATTAATAGCCCTATAATAATATATAGTATAGTAAATAGTAAGTAGGCTTAGGGTAATAGTATATATATAGTGTCTTTCTATAAAAATAGCTTAGCTAACGTTTATTTACTCTAATATTAGTAATAAGTATTTACCTATATAAGTGCCTAGGTATATAATTATACTATATAGAATTATATACTAAGTACTACTACTTATTATTACACATTTTAACCTATATATTATCCTTTAAATTATTCTATATATTATCCTCTGTATTATTCTATATATTATCCTTTACATTATCCTCTACATTATCCTCTATAAAATGCTAGTTAGGGTTAACCTATATATACACACTTAAGCAACTTATTAGTATTATTATTTAATAAGGTAGTAAGGAGGGTTAGGGGGGATAAAAGGTAGGGTTGCTATTATATAGCTATTACTAAATCCTTATATAATCCTCCTATAGTTACTATTTTAACTAGCTTATTTAGAAAGGTCTTCTATAATAAGGCTAGCTAATAGCTGCTATTAGTAAAGAGAATAAGGTTCCTATTTAAAAAGGTTAAACTATTATCCCTACCCTTATTCTTATTTTAAGGTATATATTAGGTTAGCAGGCCTATAAATAAAATAATTAAGAAGAGGCAATTAATAAAGTAATTAAACTTACTAATATAGTGTAGATATTTACCTAAGTAGCACTATATATATCTAATAATATTAAGGTATAGTATATAAAGTATTATAATATAGTAGAGTGCTATATATAACTAGCTATAAACTAATTTCCTATCCTATAGGCTAGGCAGTAAGGTTAATGTAATATAGCTAAATAGGCATAAATATTGCTTAGAATAGGTAAGTTTATATATAAGGCATCCTATAATAAAATATATCCTATAAGGGTTATAGTTAATATACTACTAAACTAATATATTTATATCCTTATATAGTTATATAGGGTTAATATACTTATTAAACTTAATAAAGAATTAATAGTTAGTTTAGAGAGGTAGCAGAAGGTTAGTATAAAACTAAATAAGCATTCTTTTTAGGATTAAATTAAGGTATTAGGTTTATTCTATAATAAATAACGCCTAAAAAGAGGGGGGTTAGTTACTAATAGTAAATAAAGAAAGGAAGTATAGGAAGGAAGTGTAAGAAGGGGAAGGTATACTAGGCAGGCTTAAGGTTTAAATATCTATATATAGATAGCTATTAATAGCTAATAGCTAAGTAGTTTAGTAATGCTAAACTAGTAGTATAGTTAGCATAGGTTATAGAAGGATTATTAACTTTATTATTTAAGTAACTAAACTAACAACCCTATTATATAGAGATATAGCTATAAGGCAACTTAATAACTATAACGCTACTTAAATTATATAATAAAATCTAAACAGATTTAGCTAGGCATAGACCTTATAGCCTACACCCCTAAAGGCTTATAGCACTCTATATATAGGGGCTAATAGTATTACAATAGCATAATAGCAGCGCCTTTAATAGAATATAGTACTTAGTTACATTTAGGTTCTATAAGCTATATCTAGGTACTTAAGTAAGCAGGCTAACTACTTACCTAAGTACTTTAAGTAGGTAGGTAGCTATAGTAGCTACTCTCTAATATAGCTAAGATAAGTAGTAATTATCTCTACCCTATTAGTTATAATATCTATCCTATATACTATTCTATAGCAAAGCAGTAATATAGTTATCCTTACCTCTATTAACCCTCCTTTAGCCTACCTTACTCTTAATACCTACTACTCCTTAATTACCTATTATAGATTAGTAACCTAGTTTCTCCTATTTTAAACTTAGTTAATTAGTTATTATTTATTATATTATTATTATCTTTATTGTTATCTTTATTATTATCTTTATTATTATTATTATTATTATTAGCATTAGGCGTAACGCTCTCCTTAACCCTACCCTTAATTTCTATTATCTTATATAGCTCCTTAATTATCTCTTATTAGCCCCTTTTTAATCTCTTCTTAACTAAGTTTAGCTACTTTAGCGCCTTCTTATAGTCTAAGTTTATCTATTACTTAACATTTTCCACCCCTATTATAATATTAAGGAGTAGCTAACTATATAGCTCTTCTACTAATAATAGTATAGCTTCTTTAAGGTTATTAAACTATAGTATATTTAACTTTACTACCTAAATAATATATAGGATAATATAGCCTATATTCTATTTATAAAATTCCTAAGTAGTAATATTATTATCCTTAACTATAAAGATAAGCTTTAATAAGCAGAATATAGTATAGCTAATATTATATATAAGAGGGCTATTAAGATTATAAGTAGTAGGTATTATATACTTTATTACTACCTACACTATTTAGTTAAATAGCTAGCTAAAATATAGCTACTATAGCTTATAAATTAGCATCTTCTTATATAAGCTATCCACTTACTTAGGCACTATAGCGTTAATTTATAGCTATATTATTTACTTTTAAAGCATAAGCCTCTCTTAATAGTTATAGAAGGTGTTAATTACCTTAATAATATACTAAGTAATAGGCCTTTCCTAGCTAAGGTAGTAGAGCTTTACTATAAACTATCTAAAAACCTATATATTAGTATAAAAGTTTATAAAAATACCTATATAGTATAATATCTATAGGTTAACACTAAAGCTTATAATAGATATATTAGCTATAAACACACTAAGCCTTAAATTACTATTAGTAAAGTTATATATAGCCTTTTGCTTTATATTAGACTTATTAATGCTTTATATAGTATATACTATTAGCCTATAGAACTAAATAAAACTATATAGTCTCCTAATAGTAAGCAGTTAGTAAGAATAATGCTTAGGTATAAGGCGTTATATACGCTTATATTTAAATCATAAGGAGGTTGCAAAATATAAGCACCTTTTTCTTCTACCTTATAATATACTAGTATAGGAGCTTAACTACACGCCCCTTAATAGGACTTATATTAGTAAGATAGAATAGCTAGCAAAGGGAGTCCCTAAGGTTTATAATAAATAGATTATTATTTATTAGCATTATAAATAGTCTAAGGCTATTATAAAGGTCTATTATTATAAGCTTTTAGCACTTCTTAGTACTAAACTAAACCTTATTCTTTCTTTTACTACACTTTCTAGTAATATTATTTTTATAGCTTATAAATATAACACTTAACTATAAAATAGCAGCATTACTATTTATAAACCTAAATATAAAGCTAGCATCTTAGTCTATAGTAATAGTAACTATAGCACTCTTAATTATATTAATAAAGCAAGTATTATAAGCAACTATAGCACCTTCTTAAAATAATATAAAGTTACGCTATAGCCCCTTACTATTCTCTATAATACTAGCCTCCTTAGCTTAAATAAAGGTAAAAAGTATAGTAAAAGAGGTATTAGTAAGGGGTATAAATATATTTTTCTCTATTCTTAGGCTATAATTCCTAACTATATCTTCCTTACTATAAAGGTATATAACCTCTTTATAGTAAACTATCTATATTAAGAGTTAAAAAGTAGGGAAGGTAATATTTACCTACTTCTTACTTTAGTAAGCAATAGTATAGGTCTTAATATCTAATAACCCCTTAATAATAACAAATTAGGTTAACTAAAAAAGGCAGAAGTTAGCCTTTATAGCTTAGGTAATAGTCTTACTAAACTTAAACTAATCCTTAATATTACAAAATATATTAAGTATAAGGAGCAAGTATATCTACTAAATTAGAACACCTTTCTTATAAAAGTCCTATACCTTTTACTTAGTTATAGTCTCTATAAAGAAATTATTATATAAAATACTAATAGATATCTTTCTACTACCCTTATCCTTCTCCTCCTTCTCCTTATATAAGCTGCTAAATAGGTTATATAAGTTATCCTAAAGCATCCTCCTCTATTTATTTAATAGGTTATTCTTAATAGCATAAGCTAGCTTTTTACTATTAATTCTAATTAGCTTAAATATAAAACACATAAAACTAACAACATCCTAGTTACTAAATAGAATAAGTATACTAAATACCTATATCCTAATCCTCTTCTTAATTATATATATATATCTATTATATATATTAGCATATCTTTAACAGATATAGGCCTTATTATATATAATAAACTTAAACTAATAGTCACCTATTAATAGTTCCTTCTATTTATAAATAACTAAATTACCCTTAAGCATTACCTTCTTATTACACTCTACCACTTAGTACTAACACTTACTAAGCTTAAATATAGTATATTTTAACGCAATATTCTATATATTCTTCTTCTCTAAGCTAGTAGTATTAGGGTTTTTATACTAAACCTTCTTTCTTAGTATAGCTATATAGGTAATATAACACAGCTATTATTTCCTACTAATTATAGTATTAATATCTATCTCTTTATTTACTACTTTATTAATAGCGCCTACTTTTATATTACTATTAGTATCCTTAGGTTTATTCTTAAAAATAAACTAAGACTTAATAAACTAAACTATATAGTAGTAGAACATTTTATATATTATAATTATAATAATATAGCTAGTTTAGTTGCCTAAGTTAGCTAGTAATAGTCTTAATATAGGTAGGGAGCTATTACTATAGCTATATATACTACACCTACTAATATAGGTATAAGTAGAGACTAAGGGGGAGAGGGGCCTTACCTTATAATTATTATTAGCTACTATAAGATACCTTATAAGCTAATAGAACTTAGGCGTTATTAAGTACTTTATATTATTCTCTTTAGCTAGTATAGCCTTTCTATAAAATATATATATAGTAAGGTTTAGGAAGTGTTATCTTACCTTCTTTATAGTCTAAATAATAATAAAAACTAGTATAATAATAAGTATAAAGCAATAGCATTAGCAATTACTAGTTCCCTACCTATTACACTTAATATTAGCGTTTTAAATATTAATAATCTTTAATATAATTATAGTCTTACTAAAGCCTATATTAAGGTTAAGACCTATTAACACACTAGCCTTTACCTTCTCCTTAAGCTATACTAAGTTAGCTACCTAATAAAGGAGTAAGATATAGCTATTTTTAAATATATTTATAGTATATATAGCTAATAGCTGCAATAGTGTAATTAGATCTCTTAACTAAATAGGTTCCTATAGCTAAAAGTTTTAAATATAGGACTTAATAAAGAAGTTAGTATAATAAAGGTCTACTATATACTATATATATCTTACTAGCTAGCCTACTATAATAAGATTTATATCCTTCTTCTTAGCCTTAGTTATTACCTCCTTAAAGTATACTATATCCCTAACTACAGCTATATATAAATTAATATACTAGCTATAAAGCACATTAGCAAAGCTTATCCTCTCTATCTTTATACACTTATATTATTTCTCTACTATCTCCTTTAAATTATATTAGCTTTATTTAAGTTATTTTAATAGATTATACTACTCCTTTTTATTAGTAGAACCTTAGTAAGCTATAAGTATAGCACTAAAGGCATTCTTAAATAGGCTATAATACTATTACCTACTAATAGTAAAAATATAGTTAATAACTATAATATAGTCTTTATTCTAAACTATTAGTTAATAGTTTAAATATTCCCTTATTACTTTAATAAGTAAAATCTTATCCTACTACTCTTTTTTTAGGTTAAAGGTATATAAATAGAATGCCTTATTATTATCTCTTACCTTATTAAACTTAGTCTTAAAGCTTAGAAAGTAATAGCTTATAAACTTAAAAGCATTAAGCTTATATAGTTTATTTAGTTCTAGCTATAACTTTTTTAATTTAATATAGTAGTAGATAGTAAGAAGAATAAGCAATATAGTATAGTTAAAGTCCTCTTTAGTATAAGGCTTAGCTTATACTAGCTCCTTATACTAAAGGGCCCTTTTAATATATAGCACTAAAGTAAGGTACTAAGGGGCATAAGCAATATTAAAAGCTATACTAAAGTAGTGTCTACTACTTAACTAATTCTTTAAGTTATCTAAGCTAAACCTAAGAAGCTAGAATATAAACACAATAAGGCTATACCTAATACTAAATATACTAAGATTTTCCTTTATTACTAAGCTAAGCCTTAATATAATAAAAAGGAAGAAAGGTGTATAAAGGTTCTAGTAAAAAATATCTACTAAGTTTATAATATAGCTAACGTCCGCCTTAGGAATTATTAAGGCTTTAAAGGGCAAAATCTTCTTAGGTAGTTGCCTAATATCTATATAACACACTACCCTAAGCAGCATAAAGATCCTATCTAATAATAAAGCATTAGTTCTTATAGGATTAGCATCCTATACTATTAACATAAGTTAGTATATATCTATAATATAGTCTCTATCCTTAAATTTGCTATTTATTATATATAGCTAATAATATATTATATATAGGACTATATAGTATTAGTAAGTATAATCTTTAAGACTAAGTTATATCTATAATAGTTAGGTTAACCCTTACGTATATAGCAGCGCCTTAGTATATATAAGGGTATTAAAAAACAATAGAACCTAGTAAACAAACAGTAGGTAACTTACTAACTTCTTCTATATAGTAGTATATATTATTAATTAATACAAATTAGTTATAATATATATATATCCTAACTATAAAGTTATAGGAACTATAAATAGTTGTCTTAATATTAATACTAATTAGATTTCTTATTATAAGCCACTCTTTATAGCTTTTATATTACTTAACTACTATTTTTAGCAGAATATATTTAGTAAGCTTATAACTAGTAAACTACATAAAATTCATAGTCTTATTTATATTATCCACCCGCTTTTAATAATATATATTAAAAAGATTATTATTTAGCTTAAGGACTAATATAAGTGCTAAAGGATTATTCTCTTTAATTATTATCTATAGTAGCATAGAAATAGACTAGCTACTAGGCATAGGGTAGGCTTAGGACGCTAGTATATTATCTATAGTTAAAGCTTAGAATGCTACTAAACTATCTAAATAAGGTAAAGGGTTAGAAGGAGGCAGGGCTTATACTATTAGTAGACTATAGGTGTTTATATTTAAAGCTTAGAACACTTCTAAAATATTTAAATTAAGCAAGAGGTTAGAAGGTAGTAGGGTTAGTAACCCTATACTACTATTATTAATAGAATAATAGTATAGTATATCTTTAATAAACCTATATATTACTTTCTAAAGAAGGCTAAAATTATATAATTCCTCTAAATCGTTTTATAACAATAGCAGCAAAAGATCCTAGTCTATTCTTTAGTCTTTTATAGTAGTTATATATAAAATAAATAATAGGTAATAAAAGGAAAAAAAAGAAGTAGAGTTTAGTAGTAGAATAAAAAGAAAAAGGAAAACAAAATAAAGGATAGTAGTATTTAAGCAAGCCCTTAACTTACTATAAATTATAGATACTAGCTAGCACTACCCTACTATTAAACAACACTTACTTTAGCTTCTATATATATATATATATATTAACTTAAGCACCTATACCTATAAAACTCTATATTAGCCTAAGGACAATAACTATGCTAATTAATAGCTAAAGGCCTATAGGACTATTAAACAAAAGGTTTAGATAATTTCTTATCCTAAAGTTAGTATAGTATAGTCCTATTTAGTGCTATGCTTTAATATAGGTAGGGCTAATAAAACCTAATGCTATATTATATATATAGTATAGCTAATCACTTCTATATAATATTATAGGATTTTTTAGTTCCACCTTAGCTAAAGCCCTTACCCTATACTACTCTAAAATCTACCCTTATACCTTAAGCGTTAAGGCATCTTGCCTAAGATCCCTATTACATATATTTTATATATAAATAACATCCTTCTCTAAGGAACAACTATATATATATTATTTTATAAACAAAACAACTTCTTTAAAATATCTTTAGTAAGGACAAATAGTATATTTAGCCTAAACCCCTTACCTCTATAATAATAGGGTATATTTGTAAGAACTAGCCTACTAAACCCTATATAACATATTATATTATTAATAAGATAGAGTATAGTAAATAGCCTTATTAATAAGAAAATATAAATAGGCAAGGGACACTTAATCTATATAAATATAATATATATTTCCTCTATACTATTAACCTTTTACTATACTATACTTATCTAAGGTATATATATAGTTAAAGAAATCTCTTTAAATATACCTACTTATCCCTAGATAAGTAAGAGTTAAAATCTATAGAAATAATATAAATGCCTTCTATAGTATATAACTCTTACTATAATATAACCTAAGTACTTACCTTAGAAACCCTTTTGCCTAATATATATGTATAACTACATTAACCTAATTCTATATATATTGCTATAGGGCATTTATTTATATAGTTAAAACTGCTATATAAATTATATAATATACTGCCTACTCTTTAAGTAGTAAAGGCGCATTAAATATTATATATCTAACTTACTTAGGTAGGTACCTAGCTTAATAAAATAAAAGAGACAATTAGTATAAGATTCTACACTAGCATCTATATAAATAGTATATAGGAAGCATATCTCCTAATATACTTATATAGCTATAGGTCTAGGTATATTAAAAATTACCTTAAGCCCCTGCCTACCTACCTACCTTCTTACCTACTTACTATTACTTTACTAGCTACTTATTAACACTAACACCTATAAATATAACTATAGCTTACACTAAGTAAACTGCCTATAAGTCTACTAATAGTAAAGCCCCCTATAAATAGCTTACCTTTAAGGCTGCTTATAAAAGCGTACTATCTACTAATAGTATTAAGAAGCCTTACTATTAACACTAACACCTATAAATATAACTATAGCTTATATTAAGTAAACCGCCTATAAGTTTATTAGTAGCAAGGCCCCTTATAAACAGCTTGCCTCTAAGGCTGCTTATAAAAGCGTACTATCTACTAATAGTGTTAAGAAGCCTTACTATTATAAGCCTAGTACTATCACTCTCTATAAGATCTAATAATATTAAAAGTTAACTAAGCTTCTAATCTATAAGCTTCTATTTTAGCGCCTAATAGGTATACTTCTTTATTTACTTTTTTATTTTTAAATAAATTATACTAAACCTAAAACATAACTACTTTACTATACTAACCTATACACACTAGGTCTATAAAATTATATAAGACTTTAAGAGTAACCTTTACTTTTAATCTTTAGTAATTAGTGCCCTTTAGGAATTAGTTAAATTATATCTTATTTTACTTTTTAAAGACACTAACCTTTATACTATCTATACTAAGCATATTACTATTTAATCTAAGGATATTTAGCTTGCCTATTATCTTTATAGTAATTATAACTAAACTAAACTATAACTAAGGTATAGAGAAGGTAATAGCTATAACTTTACTTTAATATAATAGACCTTATATAATTAATAGAATAATAGTGTTATAATAGGGCTTGCTTTTTATTTTCCCTTAGGAATAAAGATTAGAATATATATTATAATAGGCTTACGTAGCTTTATATAGCTAGAAATACTAAAGAGCTAAAATAAAGTTAGTATATTTAATATCTCTATTATTATTATTATTGCTACAAGCCTATACGCTTATAAAGACTAGCAGTCTTATATACACTACCTAAGATAAAGTAACCGCACACTAAGTTACCCTATTATTAAGAATATAGCATTTATTAGTTATTAGTTATACCTTTATTAGGTTTATTTATACTTCTAAATTTCCTTATAATAAAGCTAATTACTATAATATTAAGGAATACCTCTATCTCCCTACACCCTACTATAGCTTCTACACCCCTCTCTACTCCTATAATATAATTATTATTTTGCTATCTTCTAAATTAAGGATCCTTATAGTATATATAGCACTATAGTCTTATAACTATACCTTAAGCTCTCTATTATAAATTATTTTATAAGGACTATAATTATATATAAGTTTAATATCTATAGTGCTTACTATCTTTATATAAATATATATACTAAGCAGTAGTATACTATCCTACTATCCTAATAGGTTTATAGTTAATTTAAATAGATCTAAGGTAGTAACAGTATAATGCATTACTACACACACCTATATAGCTACTAAATACAGCTAACTAAGTATACTTACTAAGAATAGTATATATAGCATTAATAATACTATATTCTCTAATATAGTTAATAGAAAACTCTTTATATACTACACTATACTATTACAAAGGTCTTACATAACACACAACAACCTTACACCCTATATATAATAGTAGCTAGCCTATAACCTTACTAAACTAAATATTAGGCTATTATATTTAATTATTAATATATTAATAGCTATACTAATGCTTATTACTTAAAGTACTTAGATACCTATATATTCTTCTAAATATATATCCTTAACTACTAATAGTTAACTAAGTCTAGCCTTAACCTCTATAATAGTAGACTAAATATAGTTTAATATCTAGCCTTCTTAAAGGGTAATAGTAAGGAGAATAAACAGAATAATATAGTTCTTATATAAGTACTATTAATTTACTATCTACTAAAGTACTTATTTACTTAATCCCCTAAATCTAAGTAAGTAACTAATTTATCCACCTATTAGGTTTATATATACGCTAAAATTATAATAAAGGGCTGCATATAGGTCACTATTAGTGCTAAGGGAGTGAGCTATTACTTACGCTCCTATTAATATTATTATTGCTACTACTATTACTACTACTACTACTATTATTATTATAGTTAACAAACCTACTATTTTCCTATAATACTACTACTACCTCCTTTAAAGGCTCCTACTACTAAAGAATAGTTATTATATTATCTTTATTATTAGTATAATATATAGCATTATATACCTTTTACTCTTTAGTTAATTAATTAAGATAATATAGGATAAACTAGTTAAAATTAAAGCACCTTTATAGAGTTTTTAGTGTTAATATAACAGAAGATAAGTCTAGTTTAGTGTTAAGCCCTATATTAGCTATAAGCCTTCTAATCTAACAAATAAAGGCTATATATTACTATTCCTTAAAGTAAGTCTTCTAAATATATAGGTCCTATAGAAAAACTTTAATAAAAAGTAGGTAGGTTTATAGCTCACCTATTATCCCCTTATATAGCATTACTATAAATAGCTATATATTCTTTAAACTAGTTAGTAAATGCATAATATACTAGTTCTACCTCTCTTTTATAAAGTTAAATTAGTTCTTAATAGTATAGTATTAGTATAAACTTAAGCTAAGTCTAGCTCCCTTTTACTTATAAATATTTAGCTTATCCTTTAATAGGGTCCTAATTTTAAGGTTAGCTAATACTTTAGACTTTTAAAGGAGTAAGCAGACTAATATAAAGTGTTAGAATAGTATAATAATAGCTTACTTAATATAATCTTAGTTTACTTAGCTTTTATCTATAAGCTAAATAAATAGCTACTACTACTATACTATATATATAAGAGTAGTAAAGTGTTTAAAATATATAAAAAAGGTTTCTAGTAGTATAACCTACTAATTATTATAATATAGGTTTATATTCTTTAAAAGTACTATAAGCGCTTAAAACTATATTAAAAAGAATAATAAAATCTTCTAGCTAGCCCTTACCTTATAGAACTAATAAGTTAGTTCGCTCTACTTAGCTATAAACTTATATAAGTTATTAACTATAACTAGGTTTAGCATAAAATATATTATCCTAACCTCCTTTATATTATCTAAGTTAAATATAACTAATATAAAGTTCCTAATAATAGCATAGAATATTATATTAAAACTCTCTATATTAAGGTAGGCCTTAGCTATATATATATTATAGAATATATTAAAGGCCTAGCAAAATATATTGTTTACCTATGCCTTCTTATATATAATAAATAGTACCTTATATACTAAATCTAACTAAAATACTTAGGTTTTATACTTAGTATACTATCTTAGGAATATACTACTAAGGCTAACTTAATAAATAAGTAACCTAGCTAGCTTACCTACGCCTTAGCTTACGTTAGTAAGGGCAGCATTAAAGCTACTATATAGGCCTAGCGCCTAATGCTTAAAGAATATAAAGTATACTTTATAATATATTACTATAAGGTTAAATAGTAGTATTATAGGTAGGGATATTTTATTCTAATATAGCTCTAAAAGCTACTAAAGAGTTAGTAGCCTTAAGTTAATAAGTTTAAATAATATTATCTTCTTACTATCTAAGCTTAAGGTATTAAGGTCTACTACTTCTAATATAAGCGTTACTAGCTAAATCTTAATCTTTAGCCCTTTAGTTATTTTTACAAACATATTATAGTTAATTTAAACTGCTATAGTCTAATATATTAAGAGCTTTTTAAAAAGGTAGAGGGTATATACCTTTACTACCTTATTAGTAGCTATTACTATAGCTTACGCTTTAAGTAATACTATAGAATCTAAGCTTCTACTATCCTAATAAAAGGATTCTATAGTATTATTAAGTAGGCTTCTTAGCTTATGCTAATTTATAGCCTAATATAGCAAATTCTATATATAAAAGCTAATATATATTTAGCTAATAGTAAAGTCCTATAATCTACACTAAGATAGCTAGCTAGTAATTATAGAATTATAGGGAATATAGTAGGTTATTAGTATCCTAAACGTTAAATATAGGTGTTCTTAGTCTATCTACTACTTATTAAGCTACACTTAGCTATAGATTTATAGCTAAATAAGAAGGCTAAGGCCTTTGTAGTTAGTAGTGCTAATCCTTATCTACTAGTTGCTACTATAGGCAACACCCTTCTATAATAATTCCTAAATTTAGCAGTTATATAGCATATCTATTTAGCTTATTAAGCTTAGCCTAAGTAGCTGTAAGAAAAGTAATGCTATATAGTACTAAGTAATATAATAAGCTATATTATTGCTACTATACTGCTTATCTAATGCTACACTAAGGCAGAAAATATTATTAAAGACTATAATAAACTAACTAGTATTAATAAAAACAAAGGTATTAATAGTATATATTAGCAGAATCTAATAGGGTAGGTAGAATCTATTATATAACTACTTATCTATATTAATAGCTACTTTTACCCTATTACTTAGCTTACCTATCTTACTATTACTATTAGCTATAAAGCATCCTTAGCTATATATTATAACTATAATATTAAGCTAAAAGGTAATCTCCTTCCTTACTATATAGTCTTAAGCGCCTACTTTATCTATATATAGCACCTTTATATACTACTAATTAGTATACTAAGCAGACTAAAGCTTAATATACAGTAGCACGCTTAATATAGTCGCCTTTAAATAGCTATAGCTTTAGTTATAAAGCTGCTTAATAATGCTTAGGGGTAACACTAATATTATAAGGTCCCTATTAATATAAAACTAGTAATTACTAAATATACTACTAAAGAGATCCTTATAATAATAGTAGCCTTTAGTATAAATAATACTAGTTTTATAGGAAAATAGATTCTTAAAATGCTAATATATAATATATAAACCTATACTATAAGCCTTCTCTTAGTACTTATATATATTATATAACCTATATAACTAAAATATACTTAGCATAATAGAAATATTAGGTAACGCTTAATAAACAGTCCTATAGTACTAGTTTATATAAGATCTTTTTTATAGTATAGTAATGCCTATATAGGGACTATTTAAGTCCTTACTACTACTAGCTATAGTGTTATTAATATAACTAAAATATTTATTTAGTTTACAACTTATATTAGCAGCTTAGTTATAAAAGCTAATATTAAGCTAGGTAAACTATATATTAATATACTTTAGCTAAAGTAATCTTAGTATAGTTTTAGCAAAGCTCTTTAGCACCTACTATATAGTTAGCTTAAGGAATATATTCTTTATATTATAAGCTTAGAAAAGCAGCTTTAAGTCCTTAAAGTAATATATAGTACTACCTAATAATATAGTAATAGTAAGCTAGCTATAGTAGCGTTATATATTATTCTAAACGTTACTAAAGCAATTACTTAAAAGTGTATATTAAAAATAGAGCTGCCTTAATACATTACCCCTTATAACGCTTAAGCTAATAGCTATATTTAAGTATTTTAATCTATACCCCTCTTTATTTATCTAAGACTTTACCTTAACTATAGTAAATAATAACAGAATCTCTTATATATAAAAAGCTAAGGTATACTACTAAATAGTAGGTAAAAGAGTACTATTAATAAACTTTACCTACCTTTTATAAAATAAAATAAATGCTTAGTTACCCTACTTTATACTAGCTACTACTTTAGTATTAAGAAAGAAGGTAAAGATATTAAAGCTAATACTATATTTAATAGATTTATAGTTACTAAAATAAGTATACTAAATATAACCTAAGTAAATGCTATATAGTTAGATAACCTACTCTCCCTAGATAAATTATAAATATAATAGTATTAGGGACATATATATTTACGTTAATAGTAGGATAGCAGCTAATAATATAGCGCCTAGCTATATACTATTAATATCCTACTTATATTAGATTTTTAAATTAACTATAGGATAAAACTCCTACTTAGTAACCTTTAGTAATACACTTAATAGATACTTAAGACTAATAAATTTCCACTAGTTATTAAGCTATAATACACTGCCTATTAGACTAGTTTAGTTACTAGCAATAGGATTTGCTATAATATTAATATATCTTTAGATAGCTTAAAGGGGATTAACTATAAGTATTATATTAATATTATCCTCTCTTAAATAGGTTTCCCTAGCCTTATACTAAAAGTTATAAAAGCCTTAACCTACTATTAGCTAGCTAATAGTAAAAAAATTAGTACTACCCTTAGCGTTACTAAAGACGCTATTATTAATTCTATAGCTAATATAAAAACATATTACTTAAAAGGCTTATTAAAATATAGTTAAATAAGCTACTACTTACTTATTTAGGAAGTTATTGTTATTATTACTGCTATTGCTAATAATACTAATATTGCTATTATAGTTATTATAAAACCAGTCCCTTATCTAGTTTATAATATAAAGGAACGCAGAGGTAGCGTACATTATGCCTAACTTAGATTAGTTAGGCAGCTGCTATATTCCTAGTTAACTATAGATAGATAGTACACTACTAAATTGCTATAGTAGGTCTTCGTTTACATCTTTATATATAGCATTACCTATATCTTTATTATTATTATAGCTATAAGATATAGCCTCTACCCTACTATATTCCTCTATATTTACATTATCCTTAGACTTATCTACATTATACCTAAAGTTATCTACGTTATATTTAAAGTCGTTTATATTATACCTAAAGTTGTCTATATTATACTTAAAGTTATTTATATTATATCTAAAGTTATCTATATTATCCCTAGAGTTGTTTATATTATCCCTAAAGTTCTCTATTTTTATATTATCTTTATTTATATTATTAATATCCTTATCCTTATCTTTATAAAATATATTAATAGTAGTTATACTTTTAACAGATAAATAATCTATATTAATAATATTAGCTTTAGACTAGTTTATAAAGTTACTACTTATAGCTTCTCTATTTAAAAGATATATACTACTAGCTATATCTGCTATATTACCACTATTATTATAATAGTCTACACTATTATTAATAAAATAGCAGCTATATAAACTGCTTAGCTAGTTAAGGTTAATAACAGAACTTACATTACTTAACTTATAGCTACTAGAGATAGAGATAGCTTTGTTAATATTATTAATAACACTATTAGCTAATATTATTGCTTATCTATCTCTATTATTACTATTATAGATAGCAAGGTTGTTATTTAGTTCTAAATAAAATGCACTGTCTTTAGGGGTTAACCTATAGTTAACATTATTAGGTAGGTTATTAAAAGCTACTATATACCTAAACTATCTAAAAGATATATTATTAGATAGCATACTATATTAGCTTATAATACTAAACTACTTAAAGGAGGTTTAGATTAACTTAATATAGGTATTATATAGTCTCTTAGTATTATTATAATAAATATATTACTATAGACTACTAGCAGCAGTATCCCCTATTATAGCAGCTTAGGGTTAAAGAGGGGTTAAATTAACTAATATAGGTAAAGATTAATAAAGGGGCAGCTATATAAATAGTATAGGTAAAAGTGTTATTAGTAATAGTAGGATTATTAGAAATAAACTACTATTACTTTTAATACTATAGCAGCCCTATATTACCTTAAGACTTCTTTTTCTTATTACTACCTATAATATTTACTATATTAGTAAGGGCAGCATAGGTTTAAGGACTTAGTGTTTATAAATAACCTCTACTATAGCTTATTATCTTTTTTGCGCTTATATTATTAGCTATTAAGCATTTTTATAACAATATTTTTCTTTTAGATTAAGTTTAAAACAGCTATAGCTACGCTTAAGTAGATTGTTTTTAGCGCTATTTCCTAAATTAAAAGGCATTTTAGAATATAAAACTATTATATAATAGATTCTTACTATCTTTATTATTTACCTATAGGTATTAAAATATATAGTTTTATACAATAGATTTTTTATCTTTTAATAGTGTTTAATATATATTCGCTTAAATTCGTCTAATATTACTTTGTAATTAATATAACTATATTTTATATTTTATTTAAATAAACTAGAATTATTTATTAATATACTTAAGATATTATATAGGTTTTACTAGTATATTGCCTCAGATATTAGGCTAAAAAATAACAGACAGCAGCGCAGTCTAAGGCCACCCTAAGGTATAATCTTAGTCCCTAATCTTGTTTTATTAGTTAAACCCTACTAATAGATTCCTAAACAATTAATTTATATATAACTTTAAAGAAGTACTATCCCTTAACTAAGCTACTACTATAAACAAAAATTTTATCTATAATTAGCGTTCTCTCTTACTTACTTTAGCAATTATATTACTCTATATTTTAATTACTATAAGATTAATAAACAAAAGGGTCTTTATTAAAAAGGACTTAATCTCTATAAAAATAACAAAAAGTGTAGCTAATTAATATATATTTTACTATAATATTTAAGACTTTTTTAGTAGGTAACTAATTTATAGCAGTAGAAATATAGCGCCTTAAGGAATATAAATTTATAATTAGCTATAATAAAATACTTAACATCCCTACTCTTATAGCTTTATAGTATAACGCTTATAAAATAAATTTTTATTAGTTATATTAAATATTATACTTAGTTCTACCTAAGTAGGAAGCTATAAACAATAGTGCCTTAATATTAGACCTTATATCTTAAGCATTACGCCTAAGACGCCTATTACATATATTTTATATATAAATAGCATTCCCTTTTAGGCATAGTTAGGCTAGGTACGTAAAGCGCTTAGGCTTTATAAGAGGTATAGTTAGGAATGCTATATATCTTATTTAAGATTCTTAATTAAATAGTAATTATATTACTCTATTTTTTAAATATTACATTCTTAATAAAATCCTAGTGCTTAAAGAAAGGTTAAACTTTATATAATAGACTTAATCTTTATAAAAAAAAGCAAAAGTCCTATTAAGTAATATATATTTTATAAAAATATATTTATTTCTATAGATCTTTAGTATTTAATTAAGCAAAGGACTTTATAAAAGGGTTTTAATTTTTATAGAGATAAAATAAAATATAACTAAGCTATATATCTTTAATCATTATTTTATTGTTTTTATATAGATTAAGTGCTTATTTAAGAAGAGGTGTTTATTAGCTAAAAGGGTTCTTAAGGAAAGGGACTTAATCTCTATAAAGATATAATAAAGTATAGCTAAGTTATATATATTTAA
>SRPV01000365.1:0-21771 GCA_018360135.1 Claviceps sorghi | reverse complement strand
GAGGAGGAAAAAAAAAAAAACAACAACAAAAAAAGTAATTCTAGTGGCAAACGTGCCGACTAGACCGATTCAGGAAGCGGCAGCACAGACAAGGTGGATCGTGAGGACCCTTATGATGCACATTTGACTTGGCGTACCACCGAGCGCGGACCGTAGAGAGGAGTCCTTTCCTTGGCCATCCCTCCACCACCACCCTGGGGACGTGTCCGTGCAAAAAAAAAGAAAAAAAATAAAACAAAAAATAAAGAATGCACTAGCTGCCGCTAAAAGAAAAGGGAGATCGGAACGGCGTGGATCAGAGGCTCCTGGTTGGTTGACCGTTTATGCGGGGAAAGCAGTGCGGACTGCTATCGACCGGACTGGACTAGAGTTGGCGCACCGAAAGTGAGAAAAATAAGATAAAATAAAAAAGGACAAGGGTGGAGAAGGCAAAAGGGTGATGAGGGGGAGGACGAGTTAGGGGTCAAAATGTTTTGCTTCTTGTGGGGAAGGATGTTTACCTCTTACAGAATTTGTGTGCCCTCTTCACAAGTACCAGTTATTCGCTGGGAGAAAAAAAGAAAAAGAAAAAGAAAAAAAAAAAAAAAAAAAAAAAAAAAAAAAAAGCCAGAGGAAAAGGGCAATGTTTCAGCTCGTCGTGTGGAGGTATCCGGTGAACGACTCGGGTGCGTCAGTTCCTTTGTGAATTGGACTGGATTGTAGCGCTGTGAAGGCTTCATTTCGCCCAACTGGTTCCACTAATAATAGTCTGTGGGCTTGGCTGACTGACGCAAAGGGAGGATCAGGGCAGAATCAAAAGATGCAAAGCCTCCATCATGACGAAGCAGCCTTTTTCCCAAGATACCGTAGTGCCCTGACAAGAATTTGTCGCGAATGCACATTGACATCGGCGAGCTCGACCTCAAACTCGTCGCCGACTTGGACGTCTTTGAGGAGACGACATCCGTTGAGGCCGCTTACGTCCATGCCCGCCTCGAGGCCGAACATGTCCAGATTCCCTAGGAGACCTTGTCGCCACTGCGAAGAGACTGTGTAGCGCAGCGTACGCGGTGCCTTGTCCTCGAAGCGCCATGCCCGCACGAGAGCAATCAGGATCCAGTCGAGGGTGCCGCGACTGACGGTCCGGCCCATTTTCTCGCGCATGTCCAGCAGGGGAAGCGTTTCGCTGAGTGATGCCTTGCTAAAGGGTAGAATCTTCTCCACATCATCCACCGAAGCGTCCATCCTTCGGCCCATTATCCGCTCGTGTGCCAATGCTGCATGGATCTGCCAATGTACAATGAGGTCGCCGAATCGGCGGAGAGGCGATGTTGCTTTGGCATACATGTCTAGGCCAAGGAGAAAATAGGGACCCGGCTCGGTAGATAACCGGATTCCCCCCGTCAGTCGAGATAGCGTCTGGTGGTGACTTGCCGAGGGCTCGATCCCTTTGCGAATAAGAGGGTACACCTCGTTGGTTGCGTAGTTGAATGCCGCTTCCATGTTGTCTGGCGATGACTTTGCGTCTTTGCGATACGGGATGGGAATGCCCCGGTCTGAGCACCACCGCGCCGCAATCTCTCCGGCCAGGACCATGATACTGGACACCAAGCTGCAGCCGCTCGAAGAGTCTTGGCCAACCTTGATATAAGGGTCGGGAGGGAATAGCAGGGCTCCCTCTGCAGCTTCCGCTTCAGGAATCGCTTCGTGAAACAAAACCTGAACAGAGCGTCTGGGGAAGAAGTATGGCCATGCCCCCTTGATTAATCTCTTTTGCTTCATTGCTTGCGCGAGGCGACTCAGCGTCACGAGATCAGCCTTGCTTGAATCATCCAGTGCCTGCGTGCTTGTCATGGGACGCTCCGGCGCCGCAACAGCAATGTCGGGGGGGGTTCCTACGTCAAAAGAGTGGTGCGTCTCCGTGGTGGTTGCTGGCGCGTCTTCTTCGCCGCAAAACTCAGACACGTCCTCGGGGTCCAGGTAAGTTACGTCATTCAGAGTGCTTGCTGCAATCTGGTAATCCAGAATGTCACCAGACTCGTTGACCAGCGCACTAAATGTAAGTGCCGGCGCCCCGGGTCGAAGTGAGTGATGCTTGATCAGATCGTCCGACGTGTAGCGCGTGGAACTGTCCTGACCTAGCCCCGACGGGAGCATGGCTTCAAAATGGCCAGGAAGATAGATATTCTCCGGAATCAGTTCCATGTATCTGCGAAGCTCTGACTTGGGCTCGATTTCTGACGCAGGATCGGCCGCATGTATGTGTATCCAGCATTCGTCTGCCCGACTGGTGCGTTCCAACGAGATGCCATCGTCGATTAGCATTGTGGAAGGTGCGTCTATGCAGAAGACGGGTGATCCTTTTCTTAGCGTCCTCGCCCCAGCGGCAATGTCGGGTCTGATTGAGGTTTTCAGTTCAGTCGGCACCGCTACGCGCTTTATGCCGCCACCTCTGTCTAACGTGGTACCGGGAAATCGAACCCTGTAGCGCGATGGGATTTCCCACGGCGCAATGACGCCGATCTCCTGAAGCAGTGTCCAGGCTGTACTTTGATCTAGTGCCGTATCTTCATAGAGCTGCAGGGATCTCAGGATGAGCGCACCATATGAATGGTAGCGTGACCCGGCATCGAACAGATCGTAGCCTGCCCACCACTCCAAAAAGGTAATGACATCCTTGCTCACGGGGGACCAGTCGACTCGAGGTAGGGTGACGCTGGGTCCGGTCTTGAGGATACCGTGGGGCGTCCATTCTCGGGTCTGGCGACTTTGCAAGACGGCATGCCGTGCCTGAAGAATAAAACGGCCCAAGGAAACTTCTTCCAGCTCGCGGAGGTTCAAGGGCCGTAGCTTCTTGGTGCACAAATCGGCGTATTGTCGCACCCAGCAGATGATTTTAGTAATGACATCGACATGATTTGATGGAAAAATTTCGAACAAATGATCTCGCCGATGACAATCTGCGGAAGGGCTCAAAGGGCTGAAGCCGATTTCGTTACGGGACAGTGCAGTATGAACAGCATAGAGAGCGGGCGGAGAGAAGCCCTTTTCCCCTTTGAGAGACGCTGGTAGCAGAATATCGGCCATCTCGAAAAGGCTGAGGTACTTGGTAGTTTTCGTATCCGACAGCAAGCTGCGAGCCCCATCGAGTCTGGCCATGTTCTCTTGATATATAGCCTCTGACGACAATCGGAATTCCGTCATTTTGTTAATCATGGCAACGCCATCTTCTCTCGAAGGGCCTTGGTCGATGCGGCGTAGCTCCTCAAACTGTTCCGGAGTGGCATTCTGGGGGATCTTGGCTAGCACAGGCATCAAGTCTTCTTGCGTGACAAATTTTGGAACCGAGAATAGCGAGGAGAACCCCAGGCTCGTGATCCACTTGCCATTGACTGCATAAAAATGATTTCTGTCCCCAAAGTAGCCCAGATAGACGGCGAACACAGGAACTCTGGATCCGATCTGTCTATTTGATAGTTGGTAAACACATTGCCAAAGGCGGAGAATCTGGGACGCAGGTAGTTCGTCCGCCGCTCAAGAGGTCCCACGGTCGAGAAGAATTCTGGTACGACTCACCTCATTTCAACCAAATCTCCAGGACTTCGCGAGTCAGAGCCAACTGAAGCGATCTCTGCGTCCGCGCTTACTGGCTCCCCTGTGTCTCCCTCAGTCTCAGCCATACTTCTTGGCGTTGAGCGCAGCTGATCGAGTTCAGATGAGTCGGTAGACTGCGTCCGACTGAGATTATTTGTGATGCCTCCATATATATGTGCGTCTTGAGGCATGAATTTTGCACCGATCGCGTCATTCGTTTTCAGCCATTGTCTGAGGCGTTCACGGATAGGCAGGTCGGCGTCAGAAGCGTCCTCCGTCGATTGATCGACATGGTCCTTGAGAAATGCAGGGATTTTGGCCTTGCCAAGCAGAGAAGAAGCTGATGACGAGCTTTGGGTCGCGGCACATCTCTATCAAGACTCGACGATTGGTAAGCGAGAATTTTTCATTTGGATTTTGTGTCCTTGTCGGGAACCAACTCTAAAGAACAAATTACGATTGACCTCGTAGCTTCCACGCACACCAGCACGAATGCTGGCTGACGTGCCAGGTGCTCGAGATATGCAGGTCCAACGAACGAACGATGACCTCGTCTGACGAATCATCGCAAATACAGAGCCGCCGTCGTGATTGTATTCGTGGGACTTGGTAGAAATGACCTACTCATTCTGATGGTGGTTGCAGGACGCGGTGATGGCTACTAGAATTTTTTTTTTGCCTCACACGAGGTCACATGACTGGGCGACATGTTGCGCACCTACTTCCAATGGGACCTACCTAGATTTACCCACCTCTTGCTTACATTAGCCCGCCGGCCACCAAAGGGCATTGTACATAGGTACTTTATGTATGGTGACGAACAAGCCGTCATGGTGCAGATATGAGATGAAGCAACTCTGTCCACGGCAGCCTACACTGGCTGCGTGCATATATGCATCAGCGAGAGAGCGAGAAATCGACGCTTCTCGAAAAATCTAGCGCGTGCAACGCGCGGTGGCGCAGATAATCAGGCAATCGAGTGATTATTCTATCTAAGCTATGTTTTATATATAAAGGAAAATAAGTGCGCGTTTTATAGGCTAGGAGATAGCCCTTGCTAGGCGCGGTTTTACTATTATTTAAGCATAAGACTCACGCTACCTATGCTCCTTAGGCAACACACCCCCTAATAGAAGCTGTAAACGTTAGTAAGCAAAGCTCCTATTATAAAATAACTAAGGCAGAGGCTTTATTATAAAAGTAAAGTAAAAGTAAAGTTTAAAAAAAATATATAATTCCTAACATATAGATATCTATAAACTGCTATGTTAAGTGTATTTCCTCTTTGTTTTTACCTCTTTAAGCACCTTTTTTATAGTTAATTTTAAATTTTTAACTAAAAATTATTTTATAATACCTTACACTTATTTTAGCTACTAAACTAGGGCAGAAGTTTAGTAGATGCTTCTGCCTAAGCTTTAGTATGCTCCCGCACCTATGCCTTATGCTAAGCCTGCTCCTTATGCTATTATAGCACTTAGTTTTAATTTTATAGGGTTAGCTAGTGCCCACACCCTCTTTAGTTCCTACACGCCCTTAGTTAGTAATCTCCCTACGCAGGGCTCTTGCTAATTAAGCATTAAAAGCTCTTTAAAGGGCTACCTACTGTCTCTAAGAGACAACTTTCCTTTACTAAGCTTTTGTAAGGTTAGTAAGGAAAGCTCTCCTAAAGCCTTTAGGTTGCTCCCCTTACTTCTATTACCCTTAAATAATAAGATTAACCTAAGCTTTAAGCAGCCTAAGGAGAGCACCCCTTTAGTAAGCGCTTTATATACTCTAAAGAAGAGAAAGCATCTCCTAAACTTATACCTTAAGACCCTAAGTCCTAAGCGCCTAAAAGGCTAAGAGTAAATAGTAAGTTATAGCTAAGCTCTTTATCTTTTAAATTTATCTAACCCTTTTAAATAGCTATAAACCCTTATAAAGCATAGTGCTTGTTAACGCATTCCCTATATAGGTTGTATACACGCCACTATTGCTAGTAAGGGCAGCGGCGTTTATTATAAGAATAAGGGTTCTAGCCGTTCTTATAGATGCTTTTCTTATAGGTTAGGCAATTACTATTGTAATAACTTATACGCTGCCTTAGTCCCCCTTACTAAGTAGCTTTTGTTAGCTTTAGATACTAATAATAAAAGGGTAAGCTTAGATTCCTCTTATTCTTTACTTTATGCCTTTTTCTAACGCTTTCCACCCCCTAAATATATAATTAGTGCTAATAAGCGCTAAGACTATATCTTAAGCTCCTTGCTAAGCTAGATTTAGTTTATAAGGGCGTTAGAGTTATCTTAGGGGCTAAGGATGCTGTATAAAGCTCCTTAGTAGTAGAGGGTAAAACCTACCTTACTATAGTAATAGCGTAGGTTAAGGAGGCTGTTAGGGAGCTCCTTTAAGCGTCCCTTCTTACATTACTTTACTCTTTTTTTTATAAGTTAGCGTTAGGGTGTTAGGCGTTTTGCTTCTTTATTTTCACTACTTATATTTGCCTTAGCAGCGCTTTATAGCTAAAGGGAGGGCCCTTATATAGTTATAGGGCAATATATTTTAATGCCCCCCCTCTACTATACCTTTTCTAAGTAAAATAGCTATATTTAAGCGTATAGAATTCGCTAAGTGAACGTGTAAATCCACCAAACTAAGCATTACTCTAAAGCGTTTAAATTACTAATAGTTAAGGGCTTTAGTAAACCTATTAGCTAGCATTTTTGCTATTAGAAGATACTTAACTTTAAAGCTTCCTCTCTTATATTCCTGCTTTAACTATATATTATATATATTAACATAGCGTAGATAAGTATTAATTCGCTTACTCTCTAAGAGTATAAGACAGATAGTCTGCTAATTATCGCAATAAATTACCTAGTCCTTATAAGCATTAAATTAAATATCTTTAAAAAGGCGCTATAAACCTATAGTCTCCTATGCAACTTATTATAAAGTAAGCAGCTCTGCTTTAGTTATAGACGTTATTATAGTCCGCTAGCACATTGCCTTCTAAATTATAGGTCTGCCGAAGAGTATAATTAGGTATCCTTATAATAACTTTTAAGTGTAAATATTATTAGCAAAAGAAGCGTTACTTACGATTTAAAATACGCGCATTTCTCCCAGCCCTCCAAAGCTTAGAGTGAGAGACTTTATGAGATATAAATATTTAATCACTTAGTCTGCTGCCTTATAGTGCTCTTTACTCAGATTTATAAGGAATTATAATAGCTTCAAAGCTGTAAAAGCAACATCCAGCCTTATTATAATAGCTGTATATAGGATTAAACCTATTTTTTCCTAATAGCTCTTTATCTCTTATTTTTCAGCTTATCTATTGCGCTTATAATACTTAATTGCTAGTATTAGTATAGCAAGGAACGTCGCTTTTCCTACTTAATTAAATTTTTCGCTAATCTTATTAATATACGCCTTATAGCTAAGGAAAATTTGTTGATTTTTCCAGTTACAGATTACTTAAATACCTAAAAAGTAGCGCACCTTACCTTTCTCTTCTAATTTATAAGCTCCTTTTAATCCTTCTGTTAATTTATTTACCTTCCCTAACTATTCTTTATAAAAGGCTATAATAATATCGTTAATAAAGAACACTATAAATAGATTGCGCGCTTCTAAATAGAATAAATAAGGCTCTTTAGGACTAAAGATAAGCCCTAAGCTCTTAAGTTTACTACTTAATTCTTTAAACTAAAGCTATAGTAAGTCTTAAAGTTTATAAAGTGCTCTTAATAATTCTATATATTTACCTATCACTTTAAATCCGTTAGGCAGCTTACACATTACTAGTATTATATTCGCTCTACGCTTTACGTATAAGAACGTATTCTTTATATTGTACTACTTTGTTTTAAGGTTAAATCTTATAACTAAAGCTATAAGTATATAGAACGTATGCGCTATAAGCGTTGCAGCATACGTACGCTTAATCGTAGTCTTTTCTTATAGGTCTCTGCGTACATAAATTTGTGCTTTACATTATTAAAGCACGCCTTTTTCATTAAATTTATATATAAACACCTACTTTAAGGGCAACAGCCTTAATCTTGCTTATAACCGCTTTATCTGCTTTTATATACCTCTTTCTTTAAGCTTTATAATCTCTTTATTTATAGCTTTAAACTATTAGTCTTTTATTAAATAGCTTATAGCTTCGCAGAAATTCCTTAGAGCCTTTACTAACTTAAACTAATAGATTAGCTAATTTTTTAAATCTTCCTTAAGAAGAGCTTAGCTTAAATAGTTATAATAAGCGTTAATTATAGCAAACACAGTCTTAGTGCTCTAGACATCTAAGTCTTTACAATTAAGCTAATTAAGCTTTAGCAAAGGCTTCAGATCTTAAAGATAATTAATTAAGTAGCAGTTTAGGCAGTGCCTACATAAGACTTCCTAATTTTATACACACCCTTCTTCTTGCCTCTTCTTAATCCTTAAGCTCTAGTGCAGTACTTATATACCTAGAGAGCTCTCTTCTTACTGCTCTTCTTCTTAAATATTATTTAAAAGGGTAGCTAATCCTTTAGAGACAGAAGAAGCAGACTTTCTTTACGCTAACTACTCTAACTAAGCGTTGTTATTACTACGTATAAGAGTGGTTATTTCGCTTTCTATAGTAGTAGGTGTATATTTATTACCTAATATTATTTTACTGCCTTCTATAGTAGGTACGTTTTTCTTACCTAATATTATTTCGCTGCCTTCCGCAGTAGGTGTATTATTATTACCTAAGTCTTATACACTAATAGGACTAAGCTTAAAGTTAGTGTCCTTAAAGCTTAAATAAGCATCGTTTTAGTAGGATCCTAAATTAGCTTCTAAAAGCGCTAGGTCTAAGGTTGCCTAGGGAGTTTGAAGTCCTATACTCTGCTTTAATAGCTAAAGAGATTTATTAGTTATTAAGTCTTTATTAAAGTAAGTAGGTCCTTCCTATTATAAGCTTAAGGGCGCCTCCACCCCTAAGTTTAAACTTACTAAAAAAGAAGGTGCTACATATAGCAGTCTCCCTAATAATATAAGTAAATTAACCTTTTCGTTAAGTTTAGTGTTAATCTATAACGCTTAAAAAAGCGCTTCTAACTCAAAAATTAATTACGCTTCCACGCTTTCTGTGTGTGCATTATAGAATATTAACTTATTAAAGGTCACATTCCTTGTCGTTATCACCTTCCCTAGTAAAGGGATCTATATCTAATAGATATTTAAAGCTGCATAGCCAACTAAATACCTAATATATCCCTTAGGGCTTATCTTAAAATGCCTTTAATTGCGATCTACCTCACAGTCTCTTGTTATTAGATATACATAGCATTTATATATATATAAACCGCTCTAATCTAGCTTTAGGTCTGCTATAGGCGCTCTTATTAGAAGCTAAGCGTTGTTATAGAACTAGCTCTTAAGGACCTTAATAGGGGACTTCTACTGCAATTACTACATTAGACTAATGTTATATAGGAAAGCAGCAGCTTATATACTCTCTAACTATAGATTTAGTAGAAGCTACACGCTAGTAAGCATTACAATAGACTTTATTATAATTATTTAGTTCACTCTTTCCGCGCTGCCATTTAATTTATATATATATAGCAGTAAGCATTCTAATTTTATACCCTTAGAGCGAGCCTAAGCTTTAAAAGCTGTGTTACTCTACTCTAAGATTACTATACGCTTATTGTCCTGCTTAAATTTCGTAATTAAAAGTCTAAATTAGCGTAATACCTATTATTTAAAGTAAACTAATATATTAAAAACAATCTTAAGGGATTTATTAGATAGCATATATACCTATATTATTCTGCTATACTTATATTTAAAAATAAGTAGCCACTTTATACTATTAAAGCTCTTAAAATAATCTTAAAAATCCTAGTAAACTTACTAAAAAGGTCTTAGAGACTGCCTCTCTAGCAGCTTATAAGAGATAACTTGCTTTATATATATAAGAGCATAGGTCTTACACTTAGCCTATGCTATTCCTCTAATTTGCACTCCTCTTATATTTATTATAAGCTTCTTAAGTAAATCCTTGTTAAGGTAGCTAAACTGCAAATGCTAAAGTCTTTCTTTATTAGTATATAGTAAGCTTAGGTCTTTGCTAGGTCTCTAGTGCTATAAGCTTTAAGTGTGTGTATTTTCTAATTAAATTATTAAATATACTACTAGGGGAATAGTAAGAATAGTTACTTATAAGGGCTTTATTAAGTAGGAGGAAAGAGGCTTATATTTAAGAAAGACAATATTATACTTTTAAACTAATTTAGTAAGGACTATGCTTTTCTTAAAGGTTTTAAAGCGCAGTAAGCTGTCTACTTTACAATACTAAACGCCCTTCCTAAGAAGCTAACTCTTTAATATAATATTAACATAAAAACCCTTAACAACGGCTACATCCTCTAAGGTTAGGTCCTTAGTTTAAGCACCCTTTACACTATTTAGAATCTTCCTAAGCATATAAGTTCCTCTTTTAATAATCTAAAAAGAGGTTATTTTAGCTTTAAAATAGTCTCTATTAGTTACCTTAAACGTTCTAAGCTTAAGAAGGTTAATATTATTAACTATATATATAGCACTGTAATTATTAAAAAGTGTGCTTTAAGAGAGTATATATCTTTAGTTCCCTAGTATAGTAAAGACTCCCTTTAGTAGCTACTTTACTTAGACTAGCTTAGGGTCTAAAATTACAGCAGATATACTACTAAGGAAATTTTTATTAAAAGTTATTAGCTACTCCTTCACCTTCTATCCTTCTTTCTTTATTTAAGCGTATAGCTGCTTACATTCTAAGCTCTTATAATAGAACTTTATTTTTTTATATACTTCCTTTAAAGGAATTTTATTAAGCAAAATATTCTTACTAATTACTGTATAAAAAAGGTTTCTATAAGCTTAAGGCTGCTACTTATGCTAGTGTTTTCTATAAAGGCACTTATAGCTTTTTCCTTTTTTTAATCCTTCGCTCCCTTTAGGGTTATCTAAGCGTTTACTAAGTGTAGCATAAATACCTCTTCTAGCTAAGCTATTAAAGATGTAAGATGCTATATAATATCTTATAAACTTATTAGCTATGCTGCGTAGCGTTATAGTCTTTAGAAGGTTATTAATATACTTAAATAGCTTTATAAGCTTTATTCTTACCTAAATAGGCTTAAAGCGTATACTAACTGCCTAAATAAAATTATAGATTGCGTTAGGTCCTTAGACCTTATTAATCTTATAGTAAAGGGCCTCTAAATAAAGCTTATTTTAGTTAGCTATTTAGTTATTAGGTTTAATATTAGCGCGCTTAGCTTCTTAAAGCAAAGCTATATAGTACGTAGAAATCTCTAACCTTATAATTATTTCTCTAAGTAAAAATCTCCCTTTAAGGTGCTTAATAAGTTCGCAGAAAGAGACCTTATCCCTTTTAGTCTTAGCCTTAATAGCTTTAATTACTATTAAATAGATGCTAGGATTAACTAAGTTAGAAATCTATATATATACTATATGTTTATAGTTATCTAGCACTTTATATTTTAGCATTTTACAATTAAATTTAAGCGTGTAAAATGCAATAGAGTCTTAGACTATAAAAGGGAGGTTTTTAGTTAACTTTTCTATTAAGAGGTTTATAATCTCTTTAGGCGTAGGGCTTATTAGCTTTTTTAAATAATTAAAAGCCTACCTTAAAAGCGTAGGATTTACTAATTTTTAGATTTATTAACTATCTGCTACATTTTTAAAAGCTATAAACTATTTAGTCTACTACTTAATTAAATTAAGTATAATAGTAACCTTAAGGGTTTAGGAATTCTTAGAGTTTATTATAAAGAAAGGATAGAGAGAAAGGATAAGAGCATTAGGTATATAAATCTAACAATAATAAGAGCTTTAAATATACATATTTAATAATATAAATACATAGGCGTAGCGTAAGTTATAAAGAGTTTAGTCTTAACTTCCTCCTAGGCTTATAACTCTAGCGCGTATAACGCACAGTAGCGTAGATAATTAGGCAATTAAGTAATTATTCTATCTAAGCTATGTTTTATATACAAAGGAAAATAAGTGCGCGTTTTATAGGCTAGGAGATAGCCCTCGCCAGGCGCGGTTTTACTATTATCCGAGCATAGGACTCACGCCACCTATGCTCCCCGGGCAACAAAAAACAACCCGACCCTCTGACGCGTCCGTCCGTCACCAGTGGGCCGTGCGAAATGGTTCTCTCTGGTGCATTAAGGCACGAAATTTTTTGAGACCAGGTGCAATCAAAAAGGGTGGAGAAGAAGAAGAAGAAGAAGAAGAAGAAGAAGAAGAAGAAGAAGAAGAAAAGATTGATCACTATGAACAGGTCATGCAGATGGTTTTCGTTCCCATAGATTGAAGAATGTGTCGCGATGAATGGGCGGAAGGGTTTTACATTTACCCAAGTAGTGGTGTCTGTACATATAATATAATCCTTGTTTGATTTTACAAGAGTATGACTAGGGTGACCATAGGCTAGTCGGTCTAATCAGAAATTAGTATAGTCTTATAAGAATAATTAATATATAAATTAAATAGATATTTATATTTATATATATAAAAAATTTTTTCTACAGTCTTTATAACTTAAAATATCCTTATATATTATTAATAGCTTAAAGCTTAGGTATACTAACTTTAGTAACTTTGGTGGAGCTTAGTGGAGCTAGTGGGGCAGGCATTGGGTGTAAAATCATTCAGGGATTGTACTGTACATGCTGATTGGCTCAGGAAGTGTCGGAACATTTTGCTATACAATTTTGGTGCAAAGACGTTTGGAATTACCCGCGACCAACTGGAACTGGACCTTTTGCAAGGCAGTGACCGTCAAAAATAGCATCTCTGCCCCGAATGCTTTCACAAGCTGGCGGCGCCGAATCAAAAGCGGGTCGTATCACCAGGATCGTCACGAGGGGAGACTTGCACTCTATGTATGTATATGTGTACATATGTACATAGGAATGCGGTCAGGCAAGGAGCAATTCGCAAGGAGCAATTCCCGCGGCAAATGATTACACGCGATCGCCACGTCGTCCTCGGCCTGAAGTCGGATGAACTGAGGAGTGATTCTGGCAAAACACGTGTGGTCTAGCCTTTGGGTGTGATCCACGAACCGGCACAAACTTTGTGCTCGACAGCTGCCGGTATAAGTTGTATGTGGAGAACTATAGGGCGCTAACTTTGTACCATCTAGGGGGGGGGGGGGGGGGTAAGGAACAATATTATTATATAATATAAACTTTATATATAAAATATATATAAAGTTTAGGTGCTCCTATAATAAAATACATTCTAATAAGATAAACTTTATATTAAAATTACTTTTATAGGGATATTTAAGCCTAAAGTAGGCATTTACACAGCCTTAGCTAGTATAGTATATAAAAATCCTTATAAATAGTGTTTTATAGAGTTTTAGATAGTAATCCTTAAATTTAAGTAGAGTTTTACTAATAAATTAGATATTTTTGTCCTACTTTTACGACTTTATGCGCGTACAAAGTTTGTGCCGGTTCGTGGATCACACCCTTTGTTAGCAACGGCCCGTGTGAAAATTATAACCATGCAGCATTCGGCAATGAAGAATCCTCGGAAATGGCGGATAGCGAGCATCCTCTAAAGTGACAGCGATTGACCGTTGCCGATCAAGCGTTCACCAAAGAAAAACAAGGGGAAAAAGGAAAGGAGGAACGAGGGGGCAATCAACAAGCGAAAACCGTCATGGGCTAACCAAGGGTTGTCCATGGCTGTGCGTCATCATCGACCGGAGACAAACAGGCGTTGACTAGACAGTGTTGACAGCACATGATAAGAGGCCGTCTGCTCCTGTTGCGAAGAGACCCGGGGTCTGCGACGATGTGCGCACCGACTTTAACAGCACGAACAAATACATACCTCAGTACCTACTTTTAACATACATACATATGTACATATGTACATACATACGCGTGCAGTCCTTGCCCAGAAATAGAAGCACGCGGGTCGAGGAATTGGACGGAATCTTTAACCGCACGGAAAGCAAGGAAAAGAAGCCAAGACCAGAAAAAAAAAAAAGGAAAGGGAACCTACCTTGCGGCATGCTCTCTCAAGGATAATCCAGGTGCGACAAAAAGGCGCCGTCCGCGGAAAAGGTTAAAGTTGTCCAGACAGGTGAGAACAATCTAAAGACGCGGCAGCAGCTAGTACGGAAGAAATGCCCGCTTATTTCTCACCTGACGGCCTTGATTGATGAGTCTATTTATCAATTGCCCTTTTTCAGCTTCCTGTATTCATGACCCTTTATCAGTAGCCTTTATTACTCGTGGGCTTCATTAGTTGCGACCTTTTACGAGAGTGGCACGGATAGTTGCTGTTGCGTGTTTGGGTACTCGGGCCGGATCGAGCAAACAGAGAGAGAGGCGAGTCTCGTTAATTTATTAGAATAAGAGCGACGGCAGCCTGCAGGGCAAAACAGATAAACAGATGGATGACCCGGGCTCCTGGCGATGGATTGCGGCGGTGCCTGGAATTGGCCGACCGGGGCCTTGGCTCAATGCGATAGCGGATATGCAGGAACAATGATAAGTTCGGCAGCAATTACAACCCGGACGCCACACATGCATCGGCAGAGAGGGGAGGAAGCAAAAGGGGGCAAGGGGGGGAAGGGGCAAAGGGGCAAAGAGGGCAAAGAGAGCAAAAGGGAGAAGAACAAAAAAAAAATTGGCCGGACATAATGATGGCGCTAGCAATGGATGATTTCAGGCAAATTACAGACTCACCCAGATGTTGTTGACTGGATCGATGGCAACATGAGAAATCTCGGGAGCTCATTTCTGGTGATGTGGCCGCAGAGCCGCGCGGAGGAAAGAGGCGAAAGCCGAGCGTTATCAAGTCGGCCATTCAGATTACATTTTCCGGTTGCCAATTGAGCCGGCCCTAGGGACCAGGCGGATATTCCATGTACATACATACGATGCATTATATGTACAAAGACTCGAAGGAGTGGGAGGAAGGGCGAGGAAGGGAAAGCGGCACAGAACAGATAAATGGGGAGGTGGGCAAGCGGACAAAGGCCATGGCCGACCGGTGAAGTGCGCTGGCTGAGACGGGCGGACGGGCGGACGGGCGGACGAGCAGTCTGCCCTTCAGCGCTTCCACGGCTTGGTCCATCTCATTTCGCAACCAGACCTGTCCGGGCCAAGGAGTCAGTCCCCCCATGGCAGCATTGAAGCGACCGTCTGATGTGGTGATGGGCGGGGAGAATTCATTCACGCCAGACAGCAGATTGCGCGGCCAATCAAGCCGAGGCCAGGATGGCGAGACCACCTGCTGACGAGTGAATGAGCGCGTAAAAGGACAGCCAATGTTGGCAGGGCACTAGAACCGCCCTTGGCCTTCTGCCAGGGTTAGGGAAGCGGCGGAAGGGGTGGAAATGAACTGGCCAGCGCGCCCCACCTCTGCTCGACTGGGTGGAAGGTGATCGAATCAGGTCGGCCCATTGCCATGCAGGCGCACAATGCAGCCCCATGCACCTCCATGCAGCCCCATGCACCTCCATGCACCTCCATGCACCTCCATGTGGCCCCGGCTCCGTATGTTGTAGTGTCTCCAACAATACAATACACCCCTTGAATGATTATAGGTGTGTACAAGCCCCACCTGTTGCAGGTGGCAGGTCCCTTCTTAACAGTGCTGCCACTTGGCGAGTGAGTGATCCGTGCGCACAAGAGTCACGTGTGTGCCTAGTAAGCGAGGGTTACGTGCGTGCATTCAATGCCCCGCAGGCTTGCGCGCAGGCTTGCGGCTGTTAAGGCGGCACGCGGGGAATATTCGGGGTATTAACCAGGGCTTATAGGTACATTTTTTTATATTGAAATTGCACTTAGCTTAATGTTCTTTTTAACCAGGGACCATGTTATCGCAATTTCCGAAGCGACGCCTAATTGGCCTAATCACCCCTGCTAAGTCACGACCTATAATCATTCAAGGATTGTACTGTAGATAACCCCTGCGGTGCCTGACTAGCGGCGGCGGGAGTGCCTGGCCGGCCACTGCTAGGCCTCTGCTAGGCCAGCATTTGCTGGGCCGATGCTGGGCCACTCGGGCAGGTGCCTCAGCCAGCATCGGCACCCAGCATCCGCATCCACATCCGCATCCGCATCCACACTCACCCACCAGAACCAGTCTGGCCCAACCAGACCACGTCGAGGCTTCGACCCTGTCGGGACCAGGCACAAGTCATCATGGCCCAGCCAGGACCGGGACCACACGACCAAGGCCTATCAAGGCCTGCCAAGGCTCCCTGGGGCCCTTGGCCATATTCACAAGTCATACATAATAATAATAATAATAATACAAAGGCTGCCCCGGCCGCCTGCAGCCTTCGCTTCCCCTTCTCCTTTCTCTCTTCTCACGTACCTGCTGCCGCTGTCAAGGTCGTAACTGAAAGGCAATTTACTGCAGCTTTCGTCCTCTCGTTTTGTTTTCTTTTTCTCCCATCCCCCTCTTCTCCCCCCCTCCCCCAATAGACCGCTTCACTCATTTAGCGGGCCTTCTTTTCCTTCCGGTTCTGCAAAACAACAGCCAAGACCGCCCCCATCTCGCCCAGTGACCCGAACCGTCGGATTTTTGTCGACTCACGATGAAGGGAGGACTCGTCGCCGCCGCTGTGGCCGCCATGGCCCGCGGCGCTGCGGCTTCTCATCACCGCCACGCCCACGAGGCCCTCTTCAAGAGGCACGGCAACGAGAGCAACGCCATTTGCACCCCCTCATGCACCACCATCTACCATACCTATCTCGGACCGCCAACCTGTATGTGAATCAAGTCCCCGCAACCAGCTCCTCGACGGCCCTGCGTGCTCTCGCACATGCCTCGCACATGCCTCGGGAAGCGCGAGCAAAGCGCAGGAATAGGAGCAACGTAGGATCCGAGGCTAACTCATCTTGATTCTCAACAGTCGTCCCCATCAATCCCGCGACGAACACTCCGACTTTTACTTCGGCTCCTGCTCCTCACATCACGCCGGCGCACAAACATCCCGTGCCTCCTCCTGTGGCTCACTATATCCCGACTGCCGGTGACTACACGTTCGATGCCACCACCATCACCGTGCATGAGACGAAGACGATTTGTCCCAACGCCTCTGGCACTGCCCCTGCTCTTGGCTCCATCACGCCGGGGCCTCATAGCAACGGCACCATTATCATTCCCCCTGGTATCTACGTTGCGCCCAAACATGTCGTTCACGCCACCGTCGACAAATATGTCTACTATTGCCCATTCACGAGGCACCATTTGCCCACGGCGACTTCGACTTCTAATTCTACTCTTCAAACACCTATCGTGCCTCCCCCTCCCCCTCCCCCTCCTTCTTCGGCCCCCGTCAAAACTCAGCCAGCTGCAGTTACGTCTCACCCAGCTGCTGCTCCTCCGGCTTCCGTCAGCACGCAGTCAGCCGCAGTTACGTCTCACCCAGCTGCTGCTGCTCCTCCTCCGGCTTCCGTCAAAACTCAGTCAGCCGCAGCTCCCTCTCAGCCAGCTGCCGCTCCTCCTCCTCCCCCCCCGGCTTCCGTCAAAACTCAGCCAGCCGCAGTTTCCTCTCAGGCAGCTGTCGTCCCGACTACACCGGCCACATCCCAGCCTTCCAACGGTAACGGCGGACTGAAAAGCGACAACGACCACTTCGGTCTCACGTACACGCCCTACCACCCCCGTGATGGTTCCTGCAAGTCGGCCGAAGAGGTGGAGATTGACATCGGAATCATCAAGGGTGGTGGCTTCACCACGGTGCGTATCTATTCGCCTGAGTGCAACGCGCTGCAAACTGTTGGAAACGCTTGCAAGAAGCACGGTATCTCCATGATTGTCGGTGTCTTTGTCAAGGCATCTGGCTGTGACATCAACACCCCCGACATCAAGTTGCAGGTTGACCAGCTCGCTGCCTGGAACAATTGGGATCTTGTCTCGCTCGTTGTTGTCGGCAACGAGGCCATCATGAACAATCACTGTTCGCCTCAGCAGCTTGCGTCTCTGGTCGTTGCAGTCAAGGAAAGGTGCAGTTCAAAGTACAAGGGTCATTTCACCATTTCCGAGACGCTCAACATCTGGCTGCGACATGATGTCTCGTCGGCCATTTGCCCCATTATCCCCGTTACTGGAGCCAACATTCACTCTTTCTTCAACTCCGCGATTGCGCCCGAAATGTCCGGTGTGTTCGTCAAGGCCCAGCTTGATATTCTGGCCACCATCTGTCCCGGCAACGAGGTGATCAACCTGGAGTGTGGTTACCCATCGGGTGGTAAGCCCAATGGTCTTGCTATTCCTGGCCCATCCCAGCAGGCGGTCGCCATCAAGTCTATCCGCAAGCTTGTCGGTAACCGGACCGTCTTCTTCTCTTTCCAGAACGATCTCTGGAAGGGAGACAGTGCGTGCGAGTGTGAGGACAAGTTTGGTCTTGCCCCTCAATTCGGCATGACTGTGGCATACAATTAAGGGGACGTCGGGGGAGGGAGGTGCAAGTCTTGCTGCAGAAATGGCCTCAGCGACGTTCTATTCGAGACTTGCTGAAGAAATTTAGGACACACACTGTACATGAAACGAAGGCATATTTAGGACAGAACAAGCTTGAGTCGATTCGAATTGGACACAATACATATGCCCCATTATCTCTCTCTCTCTCTCTCTCTCTCTTCCCCTGTCTCTTTGTTCTTTTTTTCCTCTTCTTGCCGTCTCTCCATGGACGTGTACGGATGTGGCCAACAATGGGAGCTGTGCAGACGAAGGGCAGCGGTGGTCCCAGTCGGCCTGTTGAGCATTTCCCTGGTCCTGATTCAACTTTTACGAAATGCCTAGCACTGATGTGGAGTCTCGTGGTGATGAGGTGTTGGCACCAGTTGTGCTGCTTCTGCGACAAGCGATCTCTACCAGATGCATTCTTTCCTTGTACATTTAGCACTTGCGTCGAGCTTGGTGTGAAAACTCGTTGGATGGTAACGGGCTAATTCTGGACAGAAACCCCACGATTTCTACCATGAAGGGACCCCCGCGGTGAAGACGATTTTGCGCACGTTGGATTTGAAAAAGAAAAAGAGAAAGAAAAGAAATAGAAAAGAAAAAGAAAAAAAGCAATAGTGTTTAATGAAAGTAAAAATGTAGAAATCAAGACAAAGATGGGCAACGGGACCTTGTGTCTTGCGCAGAAGACTTTGGCTCGACGCCTCTCACGCTGCCCGTCTGTAAGCCACTGACGTGGGCGCCGTGTTTGAATTCTCGCTCGAGCAAGTGGGTCGCGGCCGCGAGTCGTTCCCGAGACTTGTTCCACGCCAAAATTGCGTGGCAGGCTGGTTTCTTGTGGGATGGATGTTTTTTTGGGCCATTCCGAGTGTGAGGACGCCAATGAGGTTGCGGGGTCCATGTCGGCGACGGACCTTGTTCATCCTCGCTGTTTATTATATTCTTTACAAAAAAAAAAAATAAAAAAAAAAAAAACCTGCATGCACGGTGGATTCTCGATGCCAAGAATTCGTCCCTGCCATTCTCCATGGCCCCGTTGCAAGTCCCGACGGCGGCCCTCGTGCCATTGCGCTTCTCGATCCGACGGCCCGGACGCCCGGGACGACCTGGTCGTCGACGCCACGGAGGAATGGGGAATAAATACAAGGGAGACGGACGGGCGACAAGTGTCCAGGTACATACATACATATGTACATACAAGTCGCCCGCGACGTGCGCCACCCACGCCCACCGGTCCTGGAGGGACCTTTTCTCTATATATCCCTCCCTGGCGTCAACGGTTCTTGTATGCACATAAAGCATGCACGAGGCGAAGCCCGCCGACCGTGTTGCCATGGCCCGCGCACCCAACCCCAACCACCCCCATCCCCAACCTCACCATCGCATACCACGCAGAGGCGCATGCACGCACGGTGCTGCATGATGGGCACGGGCCCGACTCGGAGAGGAACGTGAAGGGAGGGTGTCGAAACCTCCCCCAACGAGGTTTCTCAAACCTTTTTTTTTTTTTTTTTTTTTTTTTTTACAAAAAAAGAAAGGCGCTTCGGTCGTACGAGACACAAAAAAAAAAGTGACGCACAGACCCCTTTGTGAGGGACGAAAAGTGACCATGTCGTGCCACGCGGGTAGGCACATGGGCTTTCGCCACGCGGAGCCGGCTTTTGCTTTTCGCCAACCAAAAAAGGCGACGAGGAGAAACACGGGCGCGATGAATCTTGATTGGCCTGGTTGGCTGTTCTTCTTTCTTTTGAATTCGTGGCTGGCGGCACGGGTCGAGGATGGATGCGCCGATCGATGCGCGATCGAGGCTGGTGCGGGGGGGGCGCCGTTGCACTGGTGGGTTGGTTGTTTTTTTTCTTGTCTTATCTTTTCTTTTTTTGACGTGTTGTGGTGCTGGTTGTTTCATCTAGAGACGTCTCTTGTTCCACCGTGTAGAGCAAAACCAGGATAACCACATTTATACTATACTTGTACAACTTTTTTCATGAGACAATCTATCAAGGTTTCCGGTGTAAATTTTTTTTTAAATGTGTGCGCCAACGTAGTTCATTGTAGAACAATACATCACATGTCTCTTATAGTCTCATACACCCTAAGAGCAGGATGATGGCATTATTCTGCAGTTCACGGAGCGATTTATTAGTAAACTACACAAGTGTAAAGCAGGGCATGGCGTACGCGAAGAAATGCATATAAAGCCTTGAAAAAAAAAAATAAAAATAAAAAAATAAAAAAATCTCATTGCCTAAATAGGTGTGTAGAGATCCCTCCCGTTTCAGGCAACTCTCGAGTCATAGTTACGTCCCCGGGATCCTGGGAGACGGTGGTGCCCCCGCGGGCGGCTGGTCCAAGGCGCACATGATGAAGGCCTCTATGCCACCGCTATAGCAATTTCCCGCACCCGGAGAGACTACATTCTTTCGTGATTGGTAGGTAGTCCACCTCGGGATCCAAAAATTGTCCGCATTGTATTCAGTGTTGCACTGTTGTACGGCATATAGTAAGCATATATATAGGGTGTATGTACATGTATGTGGATAGAAAGGAAAGGAGAAAGGGAAAAGCGAGCGCCACATCATACGCAGTAGGTCCATTGATGCTGTGTCTTCTCGCAATCGCCGTTGCCTTCGGTTCCCTTATTGCACCAGAGCCAGCCCCAGAGTTCTCCCAAGGCAGGAGGGGCCGCCAGAAGAGCTAAAAGAGTGGTGCGGAATAGCATCGGAAAGATGTGGTCGTAAAGACCATGAATAGGTGGCTTGAATTCTCGCTCTGTTACGAGGTAAAGTACGTGGTAAGATGCAGCTTGGCCCCGCCCGTTGCTCTCGCATCCTTATATAACTATTTCTTCCTTGTTTAGGCGGAGCTCGCAGAGCTGGCTTTGTTGAGAGGCTAGGAGGTATTGCCCAAGTTCATGACTGTCCAATACACACCAAGGTCTAGGTACATATGTACATATGTACTGGGAATCAGGCTCTACGCCTTTTGTTGTTTAGCCGAAGCAATCGGCATAGTCTCTTGTTCCGCCGCAGCCGAAGCCTCCGCCGTGGCGTCGACACGTAAACATGCAGCAGCAACTACCCGTGCCCCGTCCTCCGGACCACATAGACCATGCCATAGAAATACATCTGGAGAGGCAGGCAAAGCTTCCAACTCCTTCTGGACTCGAGGGGAGCCGTTGCTGCTTGTGGACGACACTTCTTTTCCTCCTGTCCTGTCTGGTTGCATGTCCCGGCCATCCTGGGTTCCACATGCTAATCGCGCTGCGCAGAACCTCCGGCCCTCACTGGGCTAGTCTATTTAGCCACACATCGCACACGTCGCCACTTGAGATCCTTTCCTTGCCCCTCCTCTCGAATCATCCAAGGCTGTGTTGCACAACAAAGGACCCACGAGTTTTGCATCACGAGGCCTCGAGCCATGAACCGCCCGTCTCGCTCTCGTCGGGACAATTCCTCGAGTGCCTTTCTTTCCAAGGCAGTCTACATACCGCCTCCTGACGCCTCTCATCACCCATGGCCACACGCATTCATCGTCGTCAATAGTACACATGCCCACATTCTGCCATTCATTGCGCCTGCCAGGATTGACCAGTCTGTCTATTCACTTGTTCGCCATATTCACCCCATCAAGCCGTTCCCTGCGCAAGAGAAAAGGGAAAGAAGAGGAAGGCAAAAAAAAAAAAAAAAAAAAAAAAAACCC
>SRPV01000364.1:0-21833 GCA_018360135.1 Claviceps sorghi | reverse complement strand
GGGGGGGGGGGGGGGGGGGGGCGTTGAATATGGCTGATGGTGCAACTCCAATCCGCATACCATAATACCGAGACCTACGAGCCATTCCTTTGATATCCGCTTCAACGCCGGCCGGCGTAATCTCAATTTTAACCACACCATCCTTCAAAGTCCGTCGAGCTTAGCGGGACCTCATGCCGTACCCTGGGCGCAATGGGCGGCAGATGCTTCAAGCCTCGATCCTCCATGCTCATACATCGTCCATCTGACCGGCGGGCTCTTCGTCATCATCGTCCTCTCCAAAGCTGGCTACAGATGACATGTCATCGTCATCCTCACTCTCGGCACCGGCTTCGTCGGCAGCATCCTTAGTGGCGTACTTTTGAACATATTCTGCAGAATTCGAGCCTTGGTCAGAAGCAAAATTTCCCATCTTTTCCCCGCAACAGAAAACGAAAGTCTCGTGTTAGACTGACGTACCCTTGACCTTTGCATCATAGCTTTTGGGTTCTCTAATCAGCAGAGCGGCGGCTTCTCCGTTGAGAGGATCGGCCGGGTTGGGATAGCGAAGAAGTTGTGGAAGAAACACTTCGAAGATGTTGATCATGTCAAACATGGGTGACCAAGTCTGATTTATGACATCCAAACAAACAGATCCCGACCTGTTCCAGATGATGTGTCTCAGTAATGCTGTCGTCTGTCGTGTTGCCCGTAAAACACGCGCAAGCCTGTTCTTGTATACTTGTGCTTCTACGATCGGTTGTCCGTGTCAAGAGGCCCCGCAGTAGCCCACAGGTTGCGTCCACTTACAGCTCATCGATGTTGGGGTGGAAGATTCTATTGACGAAACCGATGCTTGGCGACTTATACGGATAGGAATCGGGTAATTCGACGTGAACTTTCCAAAGACCTCCTTCGAAAGGGGCTGAAGGAGGGGGGTTTCCATCAGCAAACAGTTTTCCATCTTCGGTCCCATGTCAGCCTCCTCTCCGGAAAGAAACAGTGTACATACTCTCCGCAGGGCCCTTGAACTTGACGAAAAACTCCTGCCTATACACATGGCGGCATAAGTATCGATCAATCGTGAGTTTGGCAAAGTAGCCGGGGAAGTGCGGCGAAAGTCGAGTCTTACACTATACTTTGTTAGTAATTGCGAAGCTATGATTTTGAAAGAAAAGGAAAAGAGAAGAGGAGAGGAGAGGAGAAGAAAAAGCAGAAAAAGAAACAGTGACCACCCACTGTTGTCATTGACCAGAGTCACCTCATAGTCACTCATCAGCCTACAATGATCAGCATCTGTCGAGATTGTGAAGCTGGCCAGGGGTGGTGGATCATCATACATCCTGTTCACAGAGTTAGTAATTTGTTGTCAGCCTGTCAATCATGGGGGGGGGGGGGGGGTGGTGAGGCAAGTGTGCGATGCGGGCTATGTGCACGTACTTCATGACCTGAAAAGAGCCAAAAAAAAGAAAAAAGAAAAAAAGGTCAGCATCTGGGCCGTCAAGGTCGGCGTAGAGGGCAAAAACCAAGTACTCACATCGGTCTCGATTCGGCGACGAGGACTACTCATACTGGGCGATCGGATCTGTGTTGTCTGTTTCTGCCTTTTTCTTTCGCAACGAGTATCAAGGGGGCCGTCAGGCCTTATTTCACGAGTGACAACTTTAGCCGCCGGCGACGTCACCGCTGTTGTTCTGTCGTCTCTGGGGGGGCTGGCGGCAAGGACGTCCAGGCAAGGGGGTTGTTTATCCGTCCGTCACTTGGGTGCCCGGATCCTCGAGTGAAGAAGAGAGCGAAGGGGAAACCGGCGGCGAGAACCAAGTCGTGGGTGGGCTGGAGCCGGAGATGAAAGCAAGATGGATGCCGAAGTCGGGCGGTGTCAAAGGCATGGACGGATGGTTATTGATGGATGAAGTGATGGAGCCTGCCACTTGGCGATGGAGCGATGGCACGACAATTGCAAGTGGGGTTGCCTCGGAAGCGTGGGACATGCTAATCGTGACATTGTGACATGGCCGTCCGAACAAGGTACAAATCGAAAAGGCCTCGACACAGCCACGCAATTCCAGCCACGCAACTCTTTGACTCGCTGACTGGTTTCAAACATGACAGTCCAAAGCGGCAAGGACTGGGCCGACGGAATTCAACACGACGATGAGCAAAGTCTGACTTGGATTTTTCTCTTTTCTTTTCTTTTCTTTTCTTTTCTTTTCTTTTCTTTTTTTTCCCTTAAAGGAAAACAATTTCCTTAAAGAAAAGAAAAAAATTGAGAAAAAAGTGTCAAATACAAAAAGAAAACGACAGACCAGAGCGGTAGAGCAAGAAACACGCCCTTCGCACCTGCCCGCCAAAACAGCCACCGGTCCAGACTCGTCCCAGATGCCCCACCGACAGGGCCCCCCACACGTAGAAAGGGGGGCGGGGTCACCCGGGAGAGAAAAAAAAAACACCAATTTCGGCCCAGAGATACTCAATTCTACAACGTAAAAACCATCATGGCTCGCCTTTATAAATCTCGTCGCTTGCACCGCCTGCTCCACTGTCCCGTTCCTTTACCATCCCCTTCGTTCTGTATTTACCTTTTTTTTTTTTCCCCTTTTTCCAATTCACGTGCAGTTTATCTGAATAAACACTTTTTTTTGGGACTTCTTTTTTCCCCAAGTCGATTGCACGGATTTGTTTCGTCCTGGTATTCGGCTCCTGCTGTGGTACTTGACGTGCATGCAGGGTTGGTCTTGTAGTACGGAGTTTCTTTGTTCCCTCTTCTTCTACAAGCTACACGCACAGAGGTACCTAGGTACCTACTCGGCCGCTGAGCCGCGCGTCTGCGTGTCAGGTGCCTCGGTTGCCTCCCGGTACTTTTTAGCCACCAGTACCTAGTACTTGCCTTGCAACGGTCAACGGGCCGCCTCTTCAGTACCTGCTACAGTAGGCTCAGGTACTTCCAAACATTTTTGCCATACCAGACAATTTTAGTGTAAAAAAGTTTCCGAATTACTGCACGCCAGACCGTTGACACCACGCCGGGCTTTGCCCCTGATTCGTCCACCGCCGCCACCACCATGTCTGGCGTCATGTGTCTGAGACGATTGTCTGCTCAGCTCTCGTGGGCGTCGCAGTGCAGTACAACTGCGGCTGCTCTCATCGCTCGATGCCCGCCGTCGCAACCGTTTCCCCTTGGAGCTTCTTCGCCCTCAATGATATGCCGCGCGGGACCCCTTGCTCCCTCACAACGCAGGCACAGCTCTCATTCACCCATGGGCGCCGCGCCGGCCGATCAACGGAAAAAGGTCACTTTGGGTACCTTGAGAAGCCTCCACAGGAAAGGGGAACCCATCACAGTGATCACAGCCCACGACTTCCCCAGCGCTCATGTCGCCGATCACGCTGGTATGGATGTCATCCTGGTTGGTGACAGCTTGGCCATGGTCGCTCTGGGCATGGAGGATACCAGCGAAGTCCTCGTCGAGGAGATGCTGCTTCATTGCCGTTCTGTGGCCCGAGCTACCAAGAGTGCCTTTACTGTAAGTCGTCGATTCCGCCCTCTCCGCCCTCCTGCCCTCGACCATCATCTCACAACATCTCGTTCGAGGAAAAAGAAAAGACTGAAAAAAAAAAAAAAAAAAAAAAACTGACACCTCTTGTATCATCCCTCATCAGGTCGGCGATCTGCCCATGGGATCTTATGAGATATCTCCCGAGCAGGCGCTCTCCACAGCCATTCGCTTCGTCAAGGAGGGCCGCATACAGGGCATTAAGCTCGAGGGCGGCAAGGAAATGGCACCAACCATTCGGAAAATCACGGCCGCCGGGATCCCTGTGCTGGGCCACGTCGGTCTTAACCCGCAACGACAGAACGCTCTGGGCGGCTTCCGCGTTCAGGGCAAGACGGCCAAAGGCGCCATGGCGGTCCTCGAGGATGCCTTGGCCGTGCAGGAGGCCGGCTGCTTCGCTGTTGTTCTCGAGGCCGTTCCCGCCGAGGTGGCTGCGCTGGTGACCAAGAAACTGGCCATCCCTACCATTGGCATCGGTGCCGGTGCCGGCTGCTCGGGACAAGTCCTCGTGCAGACTGATATGATTGGCAATTTTCCGCCGGGGAGGTACCTGCCCAAGTTTGTCAAGACGTACGGCGATGTTTGGGGCGAGGCATTCAAGGCAATCGGGAGGTATCGAGACGAGGTTAAAGCCCGAGACTACCCCGCCAGAGAACACACATATCCCATGTCAGAGGAGGAATTGGCGGCGTTTGAGAAGAGTGTCCAAGATTTGTGATGTTCTGCTGGCGGGGCCACATGAATCCGGCACGACTGTTTTCCACCAGAGCGTGTCTCTCATGTCGGAACACCGTCTTGTTTCTTTGAAACCATGTTGTTTTCCATGAGCGGTAGCGCATTCGCATAGAGCATATTCATCAGTCGTAGCGTGAGTGGATTGGTGACAGCGGCGTCCATGAGGAAAAAGCAAGACAAAACGTCCTAGACGAAGCAGAATAGACGGCGCTCGAAAAAATACCAAAAATACCAAAAAAAAAAAAAAAAAAGACACAAGACAAACCATCTACCCAAAAGCCGGTGTCATGGAATACGCAATGATGAGCTGATCCTGCGCGTTTTTGAAACACTGCACAGACGGGGACGAGTCAATAAAGACCAAGGGCCCCTCATTTCTCCCAGACAACCCCTCAAACCCAAGGTGATGATGCCGCAACCGCACCACGACGTGGCAAAAGAAAAAGAAAAAGAAAAAGAAAAAGAAAAAGAAAAAGAAAAAGAAAAAGAAAAAGAAAAGAAAAAACATACCCGGTGCAAATTCCCCACCACCTCATCCAAGCTCGGCGCAAACGCACTATTCACGTACAAGAACACGCTGTCCGACTCTCCACACCGCAGCCTCCGGCGCAGATACCGCACCACCTCCTCGAAGCGTCGCCCGGCCGTGATCTTGCACAGCTCCTGCGCCAGGACGGGCGCCCCGCCCACGGGCTTGAACCGCACCACGACCTTGTCCGCCTGCCCGGCCGGGAACCCGTCGACGCTGGCCAGCGCGGCGGTGGCATCGCGGGGGAGGTCGGCCAGCGTGACCGAGGCCGTCATGGTGAGGGGCAGCGGCGGCTCGGGGGCCGGGTCCTGGTCGTCGCCGGGAGGGCGGTCCGACGACGAGGACGAGGATCTCGACTCGGCTGGCTGGTCCATTTCTGTTGCGCTGATGGGGGGAAGTGATGAGGGAAGTGACGGGGGTTTGTGTGGCGTGGCTCGAAAAAGACGATGGACGTCGGGAGGCGAGGGATTCTGCGGCCGACTTGGCGGCGGGACATGGGGCTGTTGTTGTTCCGGGCTGGAGCTGTGCTGGACGGGACATCGATTCACCGCCGTCAAAGGTTGCACAAGACACCAGATTGGAGACGAAGCGAGCGACAGTGCTTCGGTGCATGTAATTGTAAATTGATCTACCTACTACCTAAGTACCTAGGTACCTACCTAGGTACCTACCTGGTACGTAAGCTAGTTGCTAGGTACCCAAGTACCTAGCTACTTATAGGTACTTACAGCTACCTACCTACTTAGGTACCTATTTAGAGGCATCCGGCCACTGCTGGCCGACAGTGCGGTTTCCGGAAAGCACCAGACCGTGCATCTGGAATTGGGCCCAACCCCCAACCGGGCACTACGCGACACATTCGGCTCCTCTTCTTCAATGTTTTTACGCATCCTTTTATCATGCAAAATACGCATACATAAAGTAACAACTTTATATACAACACTCCACTTTCCACAGCCGTGCGCGTCTGTCTATGTATAAAACATGCAGCACCAAGCATGCTCCTCTAGCCTTTCACACCGTGCAGAATTCCCATACATCTGTTGCCCTTCCTTGCATTACCACGTACCATGTCGCGTACCCTTGACCTGGCTTGCTTCGCTGTAAAGTATATCAACACGGAAGCGAAAATAAACAGAACGCCTCGTCGTGCTACGACGTGCCGATCCGACATAGAACCGACAAGATAGAAATGAAGAAGAAAAGAAAGAAGAAGAAAAGAAAAAGACGGGGCCATGACGCTTGCGCCGATTCGCATGCAGCATATGATGCAGAGCTGGTAAAAGAAGAATGAAGTAAATAGAATAATGGATTGATTAATTATCCTCCCCACCTCCTTTTTTTATTCTCGGAAATCAGACATCCTCCCCACTTGAACGGATGCTTTTGGGGGTCTTTAAATTGCCGTCGACAAGCGGGCAGAATATGCGGCATCATCTGGATTCTATGCTGCAGGCGGGGAGTTTTATTTGGATTGTAGAAAAATGAAAAGTTAAAGAATAAAAGCGTGAGTCGCTTGCAGCAAGCCCAAAGCAGGGCACACAAAGACGCCAAAAATGTGTCAAGGGTGTTTTTGTCAAGCGGACAGGGAATGCTCGTCTAGATATCAGGTTTTTGCAGAGTCGATGGGCGTTTCTTCACCGTTGCGATGTGGCTGAGTAGGGCCCAGAGTGTTGACGATGAGAACTATAGGCAGACAGCTTTTCTACCACCGTCCTTCGTCGTCGTCGGAATCCGTGCCTGCATATTTCGGCATGCGCTTGAGCTGTTCAAGCAGCAGATCCAGTTCGGTCCAGTTGTCGTCGTTTTCGGCAAACTTGCGATGTTTTCGCGAGACAATATGCTAGACAGGGGTGTTGATGTCAGTGCGAGGGAGGAAGAAGAAGAAGATCATGGTGATGATGAAAAGGAAGATGAAAAGATTGACAACAGAAACTGGGCACGGCCCGGAGAGGGAAAAGGGGGAACGGTGTGTTTACAAACCTCGTCAAAGTCTCTGAATTTGTCCTGGCAATTCTCACAATAACCCGGCTTCAAGTCTCGCTTGCTCTTGAGCGTTTGTGATTGCGCCTTCTTGTCTTTCCCGTCCGTCCTTTGGAAATCATCATCGTGGGGTTGGATAGTCCTCGAGGTTGCACGACCCATGTTCGTCGATCGACTAGATGCAACGTCCATGGAGACTTCAGCGGGTCGACGGGAGCTAACATCATATGAGGCTGGATTGACCTTTTGGAGCACCTTCCTCTGCAACCCATGCACTTCTTTGCTGGTCCCGGCCTTGCTTCCATTAAGGCCGGACGTGGATGAAATCATCTGGGAACGAATAGCTGAGGTAATATTGGACGGCTGCATGCCTGACGCCACAGGCTCTCCGGCCAACAATCTCGCACCTTCGGCACGACTTGTGAAGGCGTTTTGTAATTTCATGTCCGTCTGCTTCGAGATGGCGGCCTTGGCAGGATTGAACACATCAGCAGGTGCATTCGAGCGAAGACGGTTGTGTCCGTCCTCCATTTCCTTCAGGCTCCGCTTTCCAGTGACAGGTTTGGGCACAGGAATTTCGGGTGGTTTCGGCACGGGGACTGTTTCTTCCCTCTTGACAAGCCGGGCCGTCTCTCGATCCCGCGCGCGGCGCTGTTCCTTCTCGGGAGCCTCGACCTCTTCCACAAACGGGCATCGACCATTTCCAACACTTCGGAATTGGGGCCATTCGCCATCCTGCTTGTGAGCCACTTTGGGATACTCTCGCACCATCATTGGCTTGTGCTTTTCGTCCATGTCCCAGACATATATATATGGCCCTTTGAAGTAGACCAACTCTCGGCTGACGGCGGTCGGGTCGCGGTCAGATGGGCCATTGATGCGTTCGTTATGCAACAATTGGAGCAAGTTTGGTTCATGTGCACCCTTGGTAATGCCGTAGTGACTACGGAGACTTGCCGTCCTGGTCAAGTGACTGCCAGCTTGTGCTTCGGATTCCAACAAGACAGAGAGCATGGTTTGAAATTTGTCCAATGACCATATCTTCTTGCCCATGTCGCGAGCTTTGTGAAGAACATCATTTTGGCGGGTTCCCCTGGCTCGCCTAGCAGGGTCGTCGCTCTGGTGTGATGGTGCTTGAGTCCTTTGGAAGTCGAAGAGAAGTTTTCTTCGAGCGGCCACCGTGTTCCGATCCAGCAAGGAAGGGTTTATAGTCTGCGGCTGCTGCTCTTGAGGCTCCTGCTGCTCAGGTTCGGCAGTTTGTTCTTGCCCAGTCCCTCCCGATCTCTCGACTGGGATCGACCGTGTTGTGACGACATGAGTTACGTCAATGGAAAAGAAGGGTTCTTGACGCTATCATGAAGGGGGTCAGGGAAAAAGAAAGAAAAAAAAAAGAGAGAAGAGAAGAAAAACGATATTAGTCAAGCCATGCCAAGGGTTCGAGCTTGACCAGCAGGTAGAATGGAGGCTACTCACAGCACCGAGGTATGTGACTCGCTTGGTCAGTTTTGCTCTGATGTCATCTGGGATGCTTTCAAAGTAGAAGACCATTTTGGGAAACTTGGACCGATAGTGCTTTTTCCAGGCCTCCTTCTCCGTCTCGTTATCTTGCACATTTCTGGTGGTTTCCTGCATCGATCTGGTGGCACGATCTCTCAATGTCGTGCGCACAGCAGCCGTCGAGCGCTGCACCAGAACCTGAGCCCGGGACGGCTTGGACGGGGACCGGACAGGGCGCTGCGAGCCATTGTCGAGGGCCTGCTTCTTGACGGGGGGCGGCTGGCCGTAGGCTTCTTCGCGTTGCACGTTGGCATAGGATCGCTTCTGTTTTGCGTAGGCATTGAGGGTATTGTGCCCTCGCAATGGTGAGTTGGCGACATTGGGATTGCTCGTCAGAGGCGCCCGCCGCGAGGACATGACGGTGATGGCAGCTGGCGTGGGAGATAGAGATATGGTGGCCATAAAACACGTCAACAAGCATGCTCTGGGAGTAGGACTGCCAGAGCGTGGCGCCCCCGAGGATGGGACGGCTTGCTGCTGATTGTTGTTGTGCGTCCGTGGATCGAGGTCGCAGGGGCCCTGGGTTTGGCGAGGGGCCTGGGCAAGCCGAGCAAGCAAGGTCGAGTGCGATGGTCGGGGCCGCGAGCGTGGGCGTGGGCGTGGGCGTGGGCGCGGCAGGCACGCGACGTGTAGAGGGCGATACACGTCAAGAATGGGCGAGCGGCCGGACGCGAGGTAGGAGATGCTAGAGGGACATGGGAGACACAGAACGAGGCCTTGCGAGAGGGACAAGGGCCTCTGTGAAGGGCCGGCGTGGTGGTTTGCACTCGACGTCGACGGAACGTGGGTGTGCGGGTTGCGAAGAAACACGACGACGTGCTTTGTGCTTGGCGAGCTGTGCCTGCTGGTTGACGCCTTGTTGCCGGTGTTGACGGACGGATGGGGCCTTCGCGCTTGGCACAACAGGCACAAAGGCACAACAGGCATAACAGGCCTGGCATAACAGGCATAACAGCCTGGCGGGCATAATAGCGCTAGGCCGCGTTAGGCCGCGTCGGGCCAGGCTGTCAAAAACACGCACGGGCCAACCCGCCGCACCAGCAACGACGCAACGACGCCTGGACGCTTGCATGGCCGAGGGAGGCAGGACCGTCTGTTGTGGTGCGAGCAGATTGGCCCCAGGTCCCACTCTTTTGTTTCTGAACACGATGATTGGTGCATGCATAAAATTTTGTACATACAGCACATTCATACTACACAGTATACATGCTCTACTGTGCGCACGGGGCAGACGCAGACGGACGCCTTCCCAGCGCCTTTGACTTTGCTGCCAAGGCTGCACCAGGACCCGTCTGGTCCTTAAAGCTGTGTCGCAGCCTCGTCGCAGCCTCGTCGCGATTCGCAAACACGCAGCGCTTCGTCATCGGCAACTGCCAAGACCGGCTTCGCGTCAACAGTCAGCTTCGAGCGTCCATTCTCCCACTCATCTTGGAGTATCATCACTGCCGTGCCAAGAGCTTCGAGGGCCTGTCCTTTAACGCGAGAGTCTCCATGTGCGGGTCGAGCTCACGTCTACTGTGCTTGTGATTTCTTCATCTTTTAGTTCCTCATACTTTTTTCCCCCTGAACCCATCAGTGCCTGGATTGAAAGATGAAATTTCCACGACCTTCATTTCGGAGCTTGTTTGCGCTTCGCGGCGCCCGACCCAGCAAGATCCTACCGCCGCCGAAGAAGCACCTGATCGACATATCATCGCCAACGACAGCATGCCGTAGACTATACTCCACGGCTTCTGGTGTCCCAGCTGCCGATGTCCGGTTTGGACAGCCTGTGCATGAGACACATCCCCATATTCTCAAAGCTGGTGAACGTAAGAGCACATTTCCCCGTGGCTTTTCTTTTCTTTTCTTTTCTTTTCTTTTCTTTTCTTTCTTTTTTCTTTTTTTTTTCTATTTTTTTTCTTGCAACCACTTGACGTGGACGACTGGTTTTCTTTTCTCACAAAAGCAATCCAAAAAGTCCCATCGACGTACTAACCTCGGTTGAACACGCCTTCTTTAGTCACGCCAGGCATCACAGCTCAGGAATATGCCAACCGCAGGGCGGCTCTTGCCCATTCCATGTCAGAAGGAGGCGTAGCGGTTCTCCATGCTGCTTCCATCCAGTACAAGTCGGGCGCCGTCTTCCATCCTTACAGGCAAGAGTCGAACTTCTTCTGGCTAACAGGCTGGAATGAGGACGACGCTGTGGCTGTCATCGAGAAGACCGGCCCCAACTTGGACGACTACGCGTTCCGCATGTTCGTCAAGCGCAAAGACCCCAGGGAGGAGCAGTGGAATGGATATCGAAACGGCGTCGATGCAGCTCGAGACATCTTCAACGCAGACGAGGCCTACTCAATAGATGGCGTCGATGGCCTCCTTCCAGAGCTGATCCGGTCTGCCAAGCTAGTCTATGCCGATGTGCAGCCTGATCCCGATGCAGGCAAGAACTGGCTGCGGCGCTTCTTCTCCGGCAAGGACTCCACCTGTCCTGCCAGAACACCTCTGTTCCCCGTCATGAACAAGTTGCGCGTGGTCAAGAGTGCTGCCGAAGTGGCCAACATGCGCCGGGCCGGAAAGATGTCTGGTCGCGCCATCACCGAGGCCATGCGGCGCGGCTGGACAAGGGAGAAGGACCTGCACGCCTTCCTGGACTACCAGTTCGCCGTCAACGGATGCGACGGTCCCGCCTACATCCCAGTCGTGGCGGGCGGAGACCGCGCAAACTGCATCCACTACACGGTCAACAACAACACGTTCAAGACGGACGAGTTGATTCTCGTCGACGCCGGCGGCGAGTACGGCACATACATCACCGACATCTCGCGCACGTGGCCCGCGTCTGGCAAGTTCACGCCCGCTCAGCGCGATCTCTACGAGGCCGTTCTCAAGGTCCAACGCACCGGCGTGGCCCTGTGTCGCGAAAGCGCCAACGTGTCTCTCGAAGACATCCACGGCATCACAGCACGCGGCCTCGTCGACCAGCTCCGCGGCCTCGGCTTCGACGTCTCCGCGAGCAACATTGACCAACTATTTCCCCACCACGTCGGCCACTACATCGGCCTCGACGTCCACGACTGCCCGGGCTACAGCCGGAGAGAACGCCTCCGGCGGGGCCACTGCGTCACCATCGAACCGGGCGTGTACGTGCCGCACCATGATCGATGGCCCGCCCACTTCCACGGCATGGGCATCCGCATAGAGGACAGCGTATGCGTCGACGAGCACTCGCCCTTTACGTTGACGACGGAGGCGGTCAAGGAGGTGGATGACATTGAGGCCCTGCGGTGACAACGTCTCCACCAGGAGTTGCCGGATCGGGCTACTGAAATTTTGCATGCCATTGCATGTCCCGGAACCCGCGTCATGGACATGGAATTGCACCGCAAGTGAAATGCACCCCGACCCAAAATCATCAAGTCATCGTTCACCATAGTCAAAACGTGCTCGAGAAATGAGACGAATCCATGCAAATGCCCCCCCCTCCCGCCCAAGCAAACATACATACGTTGGAAACCCGCCACGTGGTCGATGCCTGTCTTGTCTATTTCCATGTCCCGCCCAACGGGCCTGTTGTTCCCGTCGCCCTTGAAAAATGCACTGCCGCCCGGCCTGTGTTTTTGAACGCCGTGAGCCCGTAGACATGAATCTTTCATAACTTGTCATCAACAGACAGTTATTACGTAATGTAAATGGTCAACGCCGCCCGTGCCAATGCCCGCTTTTGAGATGTGAAATCAAGAAAAGTCAACCGCTTCCCGTCACGCCCCTCGTTCTATGTTTCTATTTTTTTTTGTTCTTTCTTTTTTTTTCCCTGTCGGAGCGCACGAGGAAAATGAAGCCTTGTCAGCAGAACCCTCGGGGGTCGAAAAGCGTCATGCTGTGATTCGGCATCATCATGTCAGCTTGCGTGTTTGCGCTGAGAAGAGTTTCGAATGCCTGCAGTCTTCGGGAGAGTTGCTGGTGCTCTTGAACAATGGCCTTGTTTCGAGCTTCGAGCTGGTGGATATACTCGGTCGCCTTGGTCAATACCGTGCCCTGCCGACGAAACAAACGTTGGTCAGCGTATCGTCTCGCACGAGCCCTCCTGATTTGCGTCATCATCATCCATCCACTCGACAAAGGGGGAGAAAAGAAGGGAAAGGAAAAGAAAAGAAAAGAAAAGGGATTGGAGGGTGGGAGGCAAACTTGAATGTCTCGCCTTGATGCGCAACGGCGGCCAAGATATGCTTTCTCACCTTGCTGATTTTATTGCCGCCTGGCTGGCCACCAGCCGATCCGCCTTCGGAATCGGCATCCGCCCCACATGTTTGCAAAGCCGGCACGGCGGCACGCAATTCGGCAATCTTGTCCTTGAGATTGGTTCGGTATTTCCGCTCGACATCGTTGTGGGCTATTCGATCGGCCGACCTGACTTTGGGGGTCGGCAAAGACGACGTCGATTTCCTTGATGCCGTCGGTCGCGCCGTCGGTGCCTTTTTCGTCTGTTTTTTCAGCTCGGCCTCGTCCAGCATGTCGCTATCCTTTCCACTCATCGACTTGGCATGGCCGCCCGCCAGTTGGCCGCGTGGACTAGAGGTTTTCTTGTCGGGTCCCCGCGGTAGCTTGCAGCCTCCCATTCCGGCACCAAATCCGATGCCGAAACCATTCGGCGGGAGCAGAGCACCGGGTAACTTTCCTGCGTTCAAGGCTTCCTCCAGCAGTCTTCGCTGCTCATCGTACTGCGGGGTCGGAGCACCCGTGCCGCATCCCATCTGTCCTGGCTCATCTTTGATTGCGGACGCGAGTCGCGAGCCGGATCGAAAGGCGCCCATTCCATCGCTTCTCGAAAACAGACTGGCGCTGTTTTTGGTAGACGTCTGGGTTTCTGGAAAATCGCGCAAGGGGGCCGGCTTGTTGTTCACATCTCCTGTCGGTTCAAACATGTCCTCATCGTCTGACAGGACTTGCTCGAAGGCACTGTCGTCGAAAAAGTCCTCCTCTCGGAAAGGCGCCGTCGCTGTAGAATACAATCCGCTTCCGAGTCCGGGCGTCATTTGAGAAGACATGTCTGGTCTGCGCGAGCATTTGTTAGCCTCCGTCACTTCTGGCCAGGCAGTGGTCGCGCTCCGTCACCGATGAGATGATGCGTACCTATTTTGACAAAGCAAATCAGGTCGCTTGGAATAGTCGATTTCAAAACTTCCCATTTTATCAAGATCGTCGTCGAAAGAGATCCAGTAATCTATAGAGTCCAAGGCGGGTGTGTCTGAGTCCACCTTCATTCTCTTTTTGTCGTGAGAATCCTTGGCTTGAAAGGCTTCTGATTGGCCGTCAAGCATAAACGCAGTGGATGGCTGTGTGAATGAAAGGTCGGCGAAAGCAGCGATGGCCGGGTCGAAGGATGCTGTTGACACGTTGGAAGGAGCCGATGTGAAGTCAAACGCACCCAGACCAGTAGAAGCGCCCGACCAGCTCGATGCGTCTTGTGCAGGTTGAGATGTTTGTCGAGACGACGACTGGTCTGGATCCGCGCTGCTCACCGAACTATCCCGCATGGCATTCTCGTCCATGGCTGCGATGCGAAAGGCGCGACGGTGACGGTCCGTCAAAACTGAAGAACAGACTCTCGTTGTGTGTGTGTGCGTGCGTGCGTGCGTGCGTGTGTGTGTGTGTGTTTGCGTGTGTGTGAGGTGGCCGCTTCGGAATGTGGTCTGCCCGACTATGGCGGAAAAGCTGACGAGGGATATTAAGGGTCGTCGTAGTCTCAGACTCTGACTGTACCTCTACCACAGTTGAATGCAAAGATGGCCGGTACAAACGGTGTGCGTATGCGTATCGAGCTCTTCGCCTAGCATAACACGCGGGGTCGAATGAGGGATGGTGGTTTGTATGTGTTCTATAAGCGGTTGTCGACTGGATTGACGGCTCGTAAGTAAGTATGTATGGCGTACAGTATGTCCAAGTACTTTAAGTACTTGGGTACTAGGTCAGTACCTACTTAAGTAAGTACTTTAGGCAAGTAGATACCTATGTGCCCAAGTACCTACTCAAGTAAGTAGGTAGGTAGGTAGGTAGGTAGGTTAAGTAAGTACCTAGGTAGGTCGGTACTTGATGTAACAATGGTTGGAAGTTGGAATTCGTGAACGTCGGGGGTCAAGATGCGACGTTGCGATTTTTAAACCAGAGTGCAGGCGCAGTTGGCAGGAGCAGCAAGCAGGCGAAGTCGGAAGGCCTGCATTGACAAACTTGCGCGCGGGAAATACGCAGGGAATACGGCAGAGAGGGCGAAGCGATTCAGTCGTGACAGGTCAGATGAGGTGGGATGGCATGGAAGGGGAGAATGAGGTGTGGAAAGCTTTGCGGCATCACGGGCTCTCGACAGTCGAGCCCAAGACTCGACGCTGACTGGACATGCCAGGCTGGATGGACCAAGGCCTCGCCAGCAGCTTGAGCAGCACCAGCGGCACCAGCGGCACCGGCACCGGCACCGGCAGAGCCCGACGTCGTCAGCGCCATGTCCGGGCAAACCCGTGCCGCAGCTTGCCATGGGAATTGGACCAAGACGACCAGCTGACGCTCTCCGATTTGGCGGCAGTGCCATTCTGGTCGCCGCGGATTTTACTCGGGGGTCCCTGAACGGACGTTTCCCATGCTGCCCCCCGGCCCGAGTGATGGATGGGGAAGGGGGCCAGATGACGCCAAATGACTGATTCCCGACGATGGCAAAGGCTTCCGAAATGATGGCAAACAAATACTGCCCAGGGAATGGCCGAGATGGCAGCTCCGGCGCATGGAGGATCGCTCCAGGATCGCTCCAGGAGGGCTCCACGAACATTGAAGGCTTCGAGGCCCGGGCTCGACACAATAGCAGACAGACGGCAACAGGTCACACCCACCGCCCGAGCGTTGCGCAACATGATACAACGGATACATGGACGCACAGAAAGAAGATTCGAGGCCCGGGCAGAAAGGCGTGACGCTGCATGTCGGGCGAGCCCCAGCGGGGGCTGCGGGGGGGGGGGGGGGGGGGGGGGGGGGGGGGGGGGGGGGGGGGGGGGGGGGGGGAGAAAGACTGGTGCTCGGCGCAAGCAAGGTGCAGACCGGAGGGCTGGCATGTCTCGCCGGGCTTGTCGACGCCTCTGATTGCGCGGCGCCGCAACAAGACTCGCCAGAATGGCCTGACTTTGACGACCAAAACCCCTTTGCGCTGCATTCCTGCGGGCCGCACGCCAGGCCCAGCCAGGCGCCATGTTGTTGACAACGTCAACCATGGATATCAACCAACGTCCGTCCGCCCGCCCGCCCGCCCGTCCGTCCCACCACCGCCTCCGCGGCGCTCGTCGCAGCACGGTGCCCATCGCAGCGCCCGCACGGCTCACACCACCACGCAGCCCCAGCCCGTCGTCGCCCTTGTTGATTGCACTGTGGAAAAATCGTATGATTAGGCAGGCCGCTGTGCTAGACTGCCCGTCATGGTGGATCCGCATTGGGATGCTCCGGGGCCTTTGATTGGCGCGAGTCGCTGCTCGCGTTGCTTTTATTGTGTCCATCTGGCACATTCCAGCCCATTTCCGCTTCTCAGCCTTGTGCAGACGAAGCAGGGAACCAGCAGACCAGACCAGAGCAGGGGCAGGAGCAGGGGCCGGGGCCGGGGGGCCAGGGATGCGCAAAGACAATACCATTCTCGCTTCTTCGTCTGCCGCCTTTCTGTTTTCTGCCATCTCGTCTGCCTCTCGCCTGTCTCTGCCTCTCGTCTGCCGTCCCGTCAAGATCCTCCTCCCAAGCCTGTGGAAGCGCCGCGTCTTCAGATGAGGCGTCAGATCGTTTTGTCTTGTATGTACATATGTACTGTACATATGTACTCCTCCCCCGACCGGCTTGGCGGCCAAGGCGGCCCGGTCAGGACTCGGCTCCAACGTGGGTGACGCAGGGCGAAATCTGGTGGCGGGGCTTCCATCTTCCATCTTTTCCGTCTTCCTTCCTTTCCCGCCTTGCTCCAAAAGTCCTCTCCATGCACTAGCATCATGTTCCGGGATGAACCGGCTTTGTGTCAAGATCTTGCATTCGGACTGCCGACTCACTCCCAATTGCTCCGTGTCTCGCACCAAGTTCGGACAGACGGGCACGTGCGGACGTGTATGCATGCACGCATGTTGTATGTATGTATGTACATAAAATATGCATCGCTTCATCCCGTGAGGCCATCCCGCGCATCCTGGGTCACCGGATCGCGGACTTGGCGCGCGATGTGGCGCATCCGGAAGTCGGCCGGCTTCTTCTTCTTTTTACCTTCTTCCTCCTTCTTTGTTTCTTTTCTTCCTTTGTACGAGTCGGTCTTGTGCTCACCCTCTGCCATCGGAAAACATGGCGTATGCCTCGCGCCCCCACCCCGCCTTTGGTATTCTCCTGGCATTACATAGAGTACCGACTTATCTACATACTTAACATACTTACACCATGTAATGTACATATTGTGAAAACATTCACAGCTTGACGAGAAGCCCATGGGCATGGCCATCTTATCTACCAGAATCGTGAGTAAAGGGCTTTGATATTATGCAGCTATCTGAATGGCAATAATGCACTTGAGAATGACTCTTGTCTCAGCTGAGCGAGAGCACAATTTTTTTGTCCCTTAACAATCTGTCCTCCATACATACAATATATGTATGTATATATATACACATGTATGTACATACGCGCAATTCTGTAATGTTCGTGGCCGTGGTTGAATCCTTCATCATCAAGGCCGCACATCATGAGGTCCAAAATCTCCATTATACAGGTCCGAATGAGCAACCAGTGCTTGAAATGCCTGCCTCACTTGTTGACAAAATGGTGAGGCTTCGGTAGTGTCTGCCGGCGCTGGCAGTCGTTGCACACTTGAGCATCATCAATTACCTCGTGTTTGGCAGAGGTTCCCTTGCAGCCTTTGAACATCCGCTCACACCCTTTAATCTGATAATACCCGATATGCCCGCACACCCATCTCTTGTCTACCTGCGTACACATTTCTGTGCGATCGGCCGATATTCGTTGGCGGTGGCCCTAAAAGACCCAGGTATGAGTGGGTGGCCGGAGGGAGTCCTTGACTCCTCGTCTTGTTGTTTTGGATGTCCTGTGGGATGTCGCACGCGTGTTTATGCTGATTGGCAGGACGACAGGTACGGGTTTCGGCTTTCTTCTGCCGTCGTTTTCACGATGGCGTCTTGCCCGAGATTAGGACTGGGCACGGCCGTAGATGGTGTATTCGGGAATACGTCCATGTAAGTGGTCTTGTTTTCCCGACGCGTCCTGTTGTGTTGTTCTCTTTCTTCGAAAAATATGAATTCGGCCGTGCAAATTCCCACTGTCTAATAACAGTATGGATTAGGCACAGCAAAAGGCAGGTTGAGATGCTGCCCGCTGACCACTGAACACTGAAATGTTCTGGTCCAGATGGCAGGCCTAAGGCAGAGAAACCCAGTCGGACGGCCACCAGAAGGAAGGTAGAAGCGAAAATAGAAGCCATGAGGACTGCTAATCTTTGTTGTCGCAATTTGTGTCACTAATAATATTTTTTGTTTTCCCTTCGGCCAAAAGAGTTGTACTGGCTGGCTGGCGTTTCACTTGATGCGGGTCATCGCGATCTCTCTGAAAAGTTAGTAAGCTGCCGGACCCTGATGGAGGCCAACTCAAATGCAAATTCATGACCACCAAATAAAGATGCACACACTCCGCAAATCCTCCCTCTTGCTTAACACCACGGATCACTGAAAAGTCGGTGTTTGGGGGCATGAAGGATTGACATGCACATGGGTCTTTGCGATGAACAGCCTAGAATTGGATATTCGAACTAGGTCTTTGTCCCATCACATATCGTATCGGTCAGGATAACCTCATTGATCCTTTTAAAATCGCGATTATGTCTTTGACGTGGGGTGCATCCGCTGACGCTGACGCTGACGCTGACGGCAATAACTTTTCCAATTATTGAAACAGAAATGTCAAGAGAATGGAGAGGTCCCCTTCCCAGGTGAAGCTGTGCAGCACTGCAGAGCAAGCCTCTCTGTGTGTGACGTTTTGGCAAGCGCATCCAGAAGCAAGCCATTGTCCAGGACGGCTCCTTCCTTGGTTTAGTGAAACCCATTGCCGTCCCTTCGGGAAGGTACGACTACGTCAATCCACACTATGCCTCACTACTACCTAGGTACCTACCTACTTAGGTAGGTATCTAGGTACTTACTTAGGTAGGTAGGTTGATAAGAAGTAGGTACCTAGGGCACCTGGGACCCTGCCATAACTCCGTGCATGAATGCAAGGAACGTCCGCCAGTACATTCCTCCTAACACCTGGGTACCTCTCAAATACCTTAAGTGCGTAAGGCAGTACGCTGCACGCAGTTAGGGACTCTGCCCATGTTGAAACAGGAAGAAAATATTGGTGCATGTGTGTTTTCGGTTTGTTCTCGGGCTTCTTGTTAGGAAAGTAGGACCAGCTTGGGATGCAGTGGCATGAAGCTGTGATTATACCCGTGGGGGATTTGGCTCAATAGTCGTTCTCAAAACATGCCGAATCATTCTACAATTGAATACCTCCAAACTCTGAACCATTGTTTCCTTTGCGTGCGCTTGAAAATGACCAGCGGCTGACAATAAGGATCGATCAGCACTTACGTGTCTGAAGCGACCGCTTGGCAGCTGGCACTGGCTGCATACTGTGTTCAGATGCGCACCTTCCCTCTTTGCATTCTCTCGACCACGCCTTTTCCTTAAAAGGCGTCTGGGCATGATTTAATCTTCTCTTTCTGCAGCAAGTCACACACGAGGGGAAAGCTGGCATCCACGCGGCAAGTCTAGCTACTGTAGTAACGACATCACCTCTGTCATGAGAGGAAGCAGCAGCTATGTCAACACTCAAGCGCTTCGTTGTGGCTGGTAGTCGCATCCTCACGCTCACCGTTGTATTTTCCATGGTGGCAAGTCCCGTGAACTGTCTGGGATGGCGAAATACATGGCAGGCCAAGGGTAAGGCAATCCTAGCACGTCACTTGAGCAGTGAGCACTGCGGACAGACTACCCAGATATTGACCGGCAATCGTCACCACAGGCAAATCTCCAGGAGAACATGGTCTCACCTCTCCAGCATCTCTTGTAAACACCGATGCAGGTGCGAATGCGTATTCCATGGCATTCATGGAACTGCAAGAACTTGAGTCGGAGCCACTTTGCCACAAAATCGCGGCGAGGTTGTTAGTCGGCAACTGTCGGCTCCTTGATGGACAAAACGAAGCCACAGTATTTACCAACACAGAAAGAGCTTCCAGAGACTTTGTGGATTTCTTTGCTGCTAGTCTAGCAATTTGTGATTTGGAGAGGGCGAATTTCGACATTCCGGCCCCGTGCTACAAGTTTCGTGAGACTGTGCTAGCGAATCTTCCTGCACCTTCAAAGCCACAACTCCATGTCACGACAGCGGAAATTGGCAAGTGCCTGGAGGGTTTGTCGACATCAGCCTCCTCCTGGAACACATGGGTGAGCTATAAGCACAAAGCCCTGAGATTCTGTGAAGCTGCTCGAGTAGAAAATGAAAAAGGTGCGTGAGCCTCGAAAAAACAGAAAGAAAGAAAGAAAAGAAATGGACACATATGCTCACGGCTTCAAGACCAGCACATTATGTTGCATAAAAAACTCGCCATCATATTGGATAGACTCACTCGTCAAGCTGAAAACGAGACACAAGGACATGCCAGAAGCCTCGAGCGCATCTTTCAAAAGTCCAACGAAAATGCCGAGGTGATGACGGATTACATGAAGAACTTTGAAACGTTGGCTCTGCGATTGAATAACATTGTTGGCGGGGCTCTTTCAGACAGTACTCGGGTACGTTGCCTGCACAATTCTTCCCTTGGCAATTACTAACTTGTTCAAGCAGACCCAGGTAGCTATTCAAAACAGCATGCAAGGCGTAAGGGCGCTGGACGACTTCATGGAAGCTCTTCTGTCCAGATGGACGATGAGAGAGAAAGAAATGTCTCGGGAGTATGAGGTAGCGTTAAAAACTGCAACCGAGGTGGCCACTCAGGACGTGGTCGAAATAGCAAAAGTGTTGCGAGCCATTTCCATCAACTCGGTATCCTTGCAAGCGCAGTTGGTGAGATACATCGGTCGTCGAAGACATTCATACTTGTGCTGACTCTTTCATCAATAGAAAAAATCAGGAGACCAACAGGAAGCAATGCAAAAGGTGCGGGGTGCTTCTTTGCACATATTGGGTATTCCACCAAGAGTGCTGACCAAGTATTTCCGCAGACAATGGAAAACCAACAAGTTATTTCTAATGTTGTGCTGGAGAAGCTTTTCACACAGGACAAAATGCTCGAGTCAACGCAGAAGCAGATGTCCATCATTCGGCGGGACCTTGAAGAAGCCACCATGACTGCCAGTACTCTGCATGGATCGCTGCTCGAGGTTGGCGCGGGTGCTTGGTTGCCTTATATACTGTGTCCGATTGCAACTTTAGGATTTGCGTCGTATAAGCTAGAGCCTTCTTTGGTCAGAAATTTGGCCTTAATGGTACTCAGTAAGAAACACGCCGTGTCGGATCTTATTGACGAGTTACTGATTGATTGCTTCGCAGGCGAGGTTGGCGTATACGCCTGGTCCTATATGTCGGCACCACAGAACCATGAAGCAGCGAGCCGACTTGCCTCGAGCTTCATTCCCTGGAAAAATTGGCATTCAAGCCACGTGTCGGCTGGCGTTGACAATAGTACATGTTATTCTGCTACCGTTTTTGCAGGCAGCGACATGGAAACATGCGACTATTCTATCGGGACCTCGTAGACATTGAGACGTTGATGACATCTTTTGGGCAGACAGGAAGCAGAGAGAAATCTGGGAGCAAAAATGGAGTTGATGTTTATGTTTCTTTCTTTATTTTTATTTTCCTTGGGCCAGGGTCCGAGGTGACTAGCGGGGTCGCTATCTACGTCGTGGGATTTCGGTGTCGGTTGGGTGAAAGGGGAGTCCGGGTTTGCAGGTGGGAGACGGAACAATTTGCCATTTAGTCGTGAGAGTCGAAAATTGCTACAATGGAACGAGGAAACACAAAGACTTTGGACATGTCAAGACACTGTGCCGCCCGCAGAAAGTATCAAGTTTTGTCCCGCATACGTCTCCATCTCGGTGGGTAGGAAGGGCCGGATTCGGTGCCGAGGCGCCGCATCGATGACGGGCGGGCGTCGGGCGGGCGTCGGGCGGGCAGCTGACAAGACATGAAGTCATGGATGCATTCCTGGCGACGGACGTGGTCGGATGGTTCTTGTCCTTTCACCATCGCTCCACCATTGCTCGCATTGCTCCAGCATTGCATACGACGGGCAGTGGACAAGGGTGGAAAGACACGGGAGAATATACCACAAGTCATGATGGCGGACAAGATCAAAGTTGCCGTCATACAGCTGTACTCGGAGGTGGGTTGACAAAAAGCACCAGACCGGTCTGCCGCTGCGGCTGTTTTAAAAAAAAAGAAAAAAAATTAAAAAAATAAAA
>SRPV01000363.1:0-21862 GCA_018360135.1 Claviceps sorghi | reverse complement strand
ATAGTAACTTTAGAAAAGGCTATAATTCCTACTATTTATAATAATATTTATTATATTATTTATTACTCTTATACTTTAGGCTTAATATACTGGTTGTTTCCTTTTTCTATTTCCCTTTTTTCTTTAAAAAAAGAAATCCATTCGCATTTTGCTGACTGAGGCTTTGCCAACACATCCATGCACGTCCAACAACACGGATCCCGCATCCTTTGACGCAAAGCAAAGCGCCGTCATAGGACACTAGACATGCACAAACACTTGTCCGGGTGCATCATGTGCTTATAACAACAACAAAAAAAAAAAAATCCACGTATCGATGCTCCAGTGTATGCAACATCTCCACGGCGGTCCTGTCCGCTGCCTCTGCACAACACCGTGTCTGTCAATTCATCCCCTCTGCTGTTCTCTGTATTAAAACAACATAGTAATCGCATGGGCGCCTTTCTCTTCCACTTGTACACATGTACACAGCCCAAAACAGTACATAATAGCCCGAGGCATATCCTCTCTAAATGCCAGTCCACAGCATGGTGGCGTCTGTCCAAGTCTAGTAGAGCCAGCGCAATACAAAAAGGTAAATAGACAAGGAGATACGTAAGGTCAGAGAAAACAGAGACGCAAACAGGCTTTCACCCCTCGACAAATAACAGAATAAAGTAAATCAGAACATTCCTCCCGCTTCATTACCTTCTTTCCAAACACGAGATTGAACTCAACAAAAGGGGTATATGAGATTCCGAAATGTATCTAAAACGGTCTATAGAATCAAAGACACGAACAACCTTGCGAGGTCAAAAAAAAAAAAAAAAGGCACAACTCGTTGTGGAATCGGCGCTCGCTTGTATTTTGTATTATTTCGTAGTTTGTTTGTGTTTCTTTTCCTGTCCCCCTCCTCCCTGCAGAGGCCATTGCACTATACGTCGAAGAAATAATCGTCGTCGAGTCCCGCCCGGCTGGGCACCGTGCCCGCTCCCGGGGGTGGACCTTCAAACGCAGAGTCCATCCTCACGTTGAGCAGCCGAATTTTCAATCCATAGTCGCTCACCAGGCTGATCAGCTTGCTTGTCTCGGCCGTGATGGGAGCCTGGTTGAGCAGCATGAGGAGGCCGTCAAGCCATTCCGATGCCAGGCTAGGACTAACCGGCCACAGCGTCAGCATGGGATATTCTTCCAAGTCGCCGCGTGCGTTGGCCTCGGCTGCATAGATGGTGATTCTGGTCGTCGTCTTGGGCTGGCTCTTCGCCGCCGGGTTCTGCGCTGTACCCTTGCTGTCCTCGACCTCAACTGCAGACACGTTGGAGCCCACGGAGCTGATGGCACTCAAGTCGAGTTTGTTGCTCAGGACGTCCAACCCGGGATCTTGCGCCATTTGGTGCTCAAAGTCTGCGTAGTGTAGAAATCGTCGGTTGTGAGAGAGCTTGACAAATCGCCACGGCAATGTCTGCCTTGGCTTCAATGCTGTTTCGTCTGCATCGTAATCCTTCTTGTTGGGGTTAAGGTGCGGCGCTGGCTTACAAAACCAAGACCCCTGCAGAAGACAGCGAACTCGCTGCTCCTTGACAAACTGCAACGCCTCCTGCTTGAGCGTCTCGCGCACCTGATGCAGATGCTCGCCCCATGTGTTCTCAAAGGAGAGCTCCAAAAGCTCCATCTGCAGCTCTCGCAGCTGAGCAATATCAAACTCGAGAATCTCATCTTCTGTTTCCAAAATGTCCTTTGTTCGAGAAGCGCGGCCAACGACCTGCTCGACGAGAATCCGGACCAGCTCGGCCACCTTGTCAAAGTCCTCGAGCTCGGCACCGGTTGCCTTCCAGATGCGAAAGAAGCCCAGCAAGCCCGCCGTGTGCAGACGGGACCACTGGAGAAGTAGGGGATGGAAGAGCCTATCATGGTCGTGGTCCTTGACCTCCAAGCCCTGATGTCCCTTTGCATCCTCTTCATCCACCTCGAAATGCTCATATAGGATCATGGTCACAGCCAGGCTGGCCCTTGCAATAGGACATCGCTTCCGGGCCGGCTTGGCGGCCTGCTCAAGCAGCAGCTTTTGGAACCCATCCTCATGTCTTTGTACATAGTCTGCCAAGTCCATGACGCCCAAATATCCGGTTTGGTCAAAGTCGTGGGCAGGACTTTCCGTCCTGAACCCCAGTCTCCTCCATTTTTCGCGCTTCTGTTTCCGTATCGCTGCCATGTCGTCCTTGCCGTCCTTCTTGTCCGTCGCGTCTGAAGTGCTATTCACGGACAAGTTACCGTTGCTGCTTTTAACCGGTGCACTAGCCAGGTGTAAGCTTTTCATTGCTCGTCTATGATCTGGTCGTTCCAAGTCGACTCGGACCTGTCGCCATTTCCTCAGTATTACTTTGGTGAGGGACTGAAACTCGAGTGCAGGATGCGCCAGATCCTGTATTGACGAGCTCTGTATCAGCCGATAAACAGCCTTGTCCAGGCCCAGGTCCTGCAGGCGCATGACGAGTTTGGCCCAGTCTTCGCCAGCGCCAGTGCCTGCGTTGGCGGCAGCGCTTCCACCGGGACAAGAGTTGGTGGATGGGCTGCTGGAGATGGCATCGCGTATCAGCGCGTTGATGAGCATGAGAGCGCTGGCGCACAACGCATGGTCGGCGCTGCGCAACTGCTGAATGACCAGCTCGAAGAATTGCGGATAAACCGCCACGGCAGGCTTGAGAGCGCGGAAGCCAAAGGAACCAGGCGATGAACCGCCACCAACCGGGCTCAGGGGCGGGCTTGACTGGGAATGGCTGACGAGAGCAACAAGGATGGACATGGCTCCCCGCAGGATATTAACCAAGGGGTTGACGACGATGAGTTCCACGATGCGTTCCACAAAGGCACTTGCTGATGGACCTTCGAAGACGTCCCACCCCATGTCTACCTCGAGCAACCGCGTCAGGCTTTGCAGAGAGTAGGCAAGTGTGTTTCCTCCCGAAGTCATAATCAAGCCGCGCAAGACGACGAGACCGCCCGACGATATGAATACGTCGGCAAATGCGGGATCATTGATGGAAGTTTGCAGCTTGAAGACTGCCATTTTGCGGGCGGCCTCGCCGTCGCTGGACAATCGCGCCAGGAGCGCGGGGATGTCGGCTTGATCCATAGTTGAAATGTATTTTCCCTACTCCTGCTTCTTTTTCTGTTTACTGTCCTTTTTCCCCCCCACGTCTTATAAGGCGGAAAGGGAGGAGAGGAGGGGCTCGTTCGAATGCGAGATATGAAGTCGTTCTTTCGGGTGGATTCCGATAATCGTCGAGGGGGTACTAATAATAACTGTGCCGCACGATACCGGCCTGCCATGCGGTGACACGGTTCAGCAGTCCGTCCAGGCACGCGCAAACCAAAGTGTCCGAGGATCGTAGATGGGAGTCAGGGTCCTGGCCAAAGCATGATTTCTAGGAACGTCCGAAGAGCCCAGCAGAGGAGATGTTGGCGAGAAAACGCCTTCTCGCTGAAGTCCGTGGAGGAGGATAACAGAATGCCGAATGTTACCTTGTCGACAAAAACGAGTGTGAAAGAAGAAAAAAAAGGAAAAAATAAGTGAATGAAGATAGGGGGGAAAGATGCCCGGTCAAACTAAGGTGAGGTCCCTGCGCACCAATAAGTCGGAACGAATGTGTCTGGTATCTGGTACAACGTCCGAGGTTCGGTAATGGGCGCGCAATGTGCCGGCCGGGAGTCTCGTGGTGGCGTGGCATGAGATGAGATCCCTGCTCGTGGGCGGCTGATAAAAACCGGCTAAGAAGTACCTGGATATCTAGGTTACTAGGTGTTTATACAAGTACCAGGTACATAGTACAACTCATGCCAACCACATCGTGAAGCACCACGTGCGAGATTTAGGCATAGCCGTTTCTGCTAATTCTTTATTGGTTTCGGAATTTAAAGCCGCTATTCACGAGCGGGAAATAAAAAAAAAAAACAAGTTATAAGTGTGAAACCATGTAGGAGCGAGCCTTTCCCGCTCTCCCCCTAGTTCTGAAACTATCTGCTAGATACTACCTTAGGTACCTACACTTACTTGGTAGGAAGTATCTAGGCACCTAAGGCACCTAAGTATCCGGGTACTTATGGTACGCAGCAGCAAGTGCATCGCAGTCAGCGAAGAACCATCCAGCAGAACCTTACTTACAAATCACCAGCCACACACGTGACACAGCCACAGCGCTGCTCTCTGACAAACGTCAATCTACGTCCATCGCATCGCATCGCATCGCGAACCCACGTCCCATCCGTCCCATTCCATCGCATTAATGTAATCTACTCTACCTACATCTTCTCGTAATTCCTGCCTCTTAACCACCTCCCCCCACAAAGCAGTCCCGTCAAAATGGCCAACTTCCTGGCCTCCATCTTCGGCACCGAGCTCGACAAAGTCAACTGCTCATTCTATTTTGTAAGCCCCCCTCCATCTACGTGCTATAAAAGAAACACCAAAAGATTTGAAAAAGAAAAATAAGTATACAGTTTTCTTTTTCTTTTTTTTAAAAAAAGAAAAAAAAATCAGGGAAAAAAGAGAAATAAAAGAAACTAACAGCCTGTCCTTTTTTTTCTTTCTCGTCCACCCGAAAAGAAAATCGGCGCCTGCCGCCACGGAGACCGCTGCTCTCGCAAGCACGTCAAGCCATCGTATTCGCAGACGATCCTCATGCCAAACCTCTACCAGAACCCGGCGTACGATCCAAAGAACCGCATGAACCCGTCACAGCTGCAGAACCACTTTGACGCCTTCTACGAAGATATATGGTGTGAGCTGTGCAAGTATGGCGAGCTGGAGGAGCTAGTCGTTTGCGACAACAATAACGACCGTACGTCTTCTTTTCCATCTCTCTCATTTTCCCTTCTACCACCCCTTCTTTCTTGGCCAAGACGTAAAAAAGAAGAAGAAGAAGAAAGAAAGAAAGAAAGAAAAGAAACGCCAAAACCGTGTTTCTCTTCCCATTTTCCCAATAAAGGATGCATATTCTTCCTCGTCCGTATCAAGTCACGTCACGCTAACCACTCCCATCCCCCCTCAGACCTCATCGGCAACGTCTACGCCCGCTTCAAATACGAAGAATCCGCTCAATCAGCCTGCGACGAGCTCAACTCCCGCTGGTACGCCGGCCGCCCCATCTACTGCGAACTCAGCCCCGTGACCGACTTCCGCGAAGCGTGTTGCCGTCTAAACTCAGGAGAGGGCTGCGTGCGCGGCGGCTTCTGCAACTTTATCCATCGCAAGAACCCCAGCGAGGAGCTCGATCGGGACTTGACCCTCAGTACCAAGAAGTGGTTGAAGCTAAGGGGTCGCGACGAGAGGAGCTTGAGTCGGTCGCCTTCGCCAGAGCCATCCAAGAGGAGATGATTCCGAACTCGATTTCATCATGTTTAGCGCCTTCTCTTGGAAAAAAAAAGAAAAGAGGAAAAGAAGGACTTGTCCTCTTTATTTAATGTTTCATATTTTTTTTTATTTTTTTATTTTTGCTTTGTTTCCTCATCTCGAGGGCTTTGGCAATGATATCATGGGTTTGATGTGATGGCATGATTCGTTGGGCCTGCTTTCAACTTTTCTAGACACAATACTTTCTCGGACGGGATATCGTGGGGCATGAAATCTTGTACTAACCCCCTCTTGATACAAGCAGACGGCGTTATTAGCAATTAAAAAAAAAAAGAAAAAAGCGGGCTTTCCATATAGGGAGAATGAACATTTGCGTCCAATACCGTGCGTCTAGATTCCGTGTTCATACCTTGCAATGTCATTATTCATTCATGCAATCTATGCGACATTGAGAATTAGTCCAGACCAAACCACGCACAAATTGCCAGCCGGTGCTTTGAGGCTATGTCCCTGAATCCATGCATCCCTCCATTCAGGTGCCTGGCTTATATTATGGATAAAAGAAACAATATATGCTCCTTTTACAAACATTGACTAGGTACTTATCCAGGTCTAGTATCCAAATAGTCCTCTCGAAAGCCCAAACTCGGCTGCCACTCGGGTGAATAATCTCCTTTGCTCTCGTAGATCAAACTGACAGACCGAAACGCCTGAACCATGTATTGCTTTCAAAAGTGAGAGAAACGAGTTAAAAGAGGACCAAATGAGTGATAAGTTCTTCTTCTCCTCAAGACTATTTCTGTTCTGCATCGGGCAAATCCTTTTTCATCCCCTCCGCAAAGTCAAGTAATGGGGCCCCATTGGCTGGCTGGCCTGTAGAGTTGAGCAAATGCCCAACGTCGTCTGAGTGCTTCCTTGCTTCCAATGATGCTGCCGAGGATGATTCCAGAGCGTCTTTGCCGCCAAAGTTCAGCATAATGCCTTCGGCTTGGGCTAGCCCTGCTTTTGAGCTGTTCTCTTTCCTAGGGGGAATGACAAGATTGCCGTCCATCTTCTGGCCTCTGACCACAGGGTAAATGGAGAGGAACTGCTTGGTCTGCTCTTCGGGCGATGCGTGTGGGTCACTGTTTGTCTGTCATCAACAGACGCTCTGCCCGGGGTTCTGCTCTCTAGTATGCAGGAATGAGATGATGCACCGCATGCTAGAACTTACATGTGCGTATGAATAATCCATTCCAGGTCTTCCCCAACCGCGTCGCTGCTTTCTACCTGTCGGAACAGCCGAGGATGCCATTCGACACCGTCCTGTACTCTTTTCGCGGCCTCTTCTCGTTGTCGATCCTCAATTTTGGTCTTTTCGTTGGTAGCAACCTCGTGGTTTCTCTCCTTGACAGCCTTCGCCGTGGCCAGCCACAACTTCTGCGACTCTCGTTCTTCCTGCTCGTCTAGCGGTCGAACCAGCGGGGCGCTCGGTTTGGATTTTGCTGCATTGAAGAAAGCATCCTTGTGCCCAGTCTGATGGCTGACAGTTAGAACGACGCGGGTCGTGACGGCGACACTGGTCCAATGTGACTCTATATATCCCACAACTTACTTTGACATCCTTGATATACATTTCCTCGCTCCATAGACCCGAAAGCTCGTACAGTACTTCGCCAGTGCTCTCTCTCTTGATAAATCCACCAATGGCGTTGTAGGTACCGCTAACCCATCCCTTGGTTTTGAAGTCTATGTCTGCGGTCAAGTCTAGTTCGGGACATCGGACAAAGCTGTGATCGCCAAGTTCGTACTTCATTTTCCCAAACAAAATGCCCCGAGCATACATATTTGGCTGTGTCAAGATGCTAAGAATACTTGGTCAGTTTCACCAGGCAGACGATCGAATGGCCAAAGGCGCAAGCTCACTATTGCTCGCCAACATCCCTGTTCTTTCCCCGATTTAAGAAGCTTAGATAGGCAATACCCTCCATGAGACTGGCCGCTGAGTTGCCAAGAAACCTACTCCTGGGTTTCAATGTGCCGTCAATTCTGATATGATGGTCGGGCGCCATGTAGAAGTAACTTGACTTGGGTGGGTGGTGTGAAGTCTGTTCGGAAATATAGTATGCTCTTTTGTTGTCATTGAGTTCCCAGTAACAAGAGAAGATTTCGCCTAGGATCGGATTCAACGGTTTCTTGACACCTCTATCGAGCGCATTAGCAAGGCCGAGCGTTTGTTTCTTGTCCTGTTTGTTTAATTGTTCTTTTTTTTTTGTCTAGCTCTGCCCCCCCCCCCCCCGCCTTTTTTTTTTTTTCCCCTTTGCACCATTTCAGTATCGAGTGTTTATTTGGCTAGGTCCTACTAACGAAGGTCGGATGTGCCATCCGCTGAGATAGAATTTAACAACGGAGACAAAGCGCTCGACAGGATCCTCGATGTCGGGGATATGAAGTAGCATTTCGGGGTGACACATAAAACTAAGCACGTTGTTCAAGTCAGCAAACAAAAACGACTCGCATGAAGAACTTTTCAGGCGCATGAACAACGAAAGAAGAAAGAGTTGTTGCAGGAGCAGTGCATCCAAAGATGATGGAAAGATGTACTTTGTTATTCTTTCTAGCATGCTTCGAGGTTCGAGAATGAAGGTTGGCAAGACGACACGACTGAGATCCGCGCCAGGTCGCAGCTGGGAGATGATGTGAGAGAGGACTGTAATACAGACATGAGATATCAGCCACCACGTTCCAAACTACGAAGCTCGGTGCGAGTTGCCGCATGCCACAAGCGATCGTGTGTTGCAGTCGGAGAAAACATACCGTTGCCTTGATCGGGCTCCATAACCTCGGTGTCTGCATCATTTTCGCTGGGACTCCTCGCCTCATCGGCCGAGGAGTGATTGCTACCTTGAGGTTGCGTAAACCAGTTAGACAACATGGTTCTTTCACCAACAGAGTCCAGAGTCCAGAGTCCAAAGTCCGAGAGAATTGAATGGAGCGAAATCGAGAGAGGAAGCTGCTACCCGGCGCGTACGGGTCGGATATTTTCTGAGTGATTGAACACCTAGTACAATTTGACCTTCTCATGCGCGACAACTGTCCAGTCTGGTAACACAACCCTTCCACGGTAGGGCTCGGTTGAGGAATCACACTTCGAGGTGGCGTGCAAGCAGCGGGGCGAATAGTCGATGCGATGACACCAGCAAAGACCGTTCGAGGTGGGGGAAAAGGGGAGGTGGGGAGAAGAGGGAAAAGGGAAAGAGAGGGGGAGGGGACATTCAAGGCCAGATGGAGGGCAGGTAAGCGACGTTGAGCAAAAGCAAACAGCCAAACACTCGCCCAAGCAGCAATGACGGACCAGACATGGCGATCTTGTTCTTTTGCGGCAAAACAAAGGGGACCAAGGAAGTTGGAACTCACTGGCAGCAGTCGATGCGCGACGTCGGCCGGACACCGACACCAGCCCGCCAAGTCCGCTCAAAACCATGACGCACGGGGGCTTAGCTGATGAAGAAAAAAAGCTAAGGGAGGACAGAGCTCTGTCTGGGCGGTTTTTTTTTTCTTTTTTCTTTTTTTTCTTTTTTTGTGTTTTAATTGTTTCTTGTTTCTGTTTCTTTTTGTCACTAGTAAAACAACATTAATGCTTGTTCAGTTGCCAGTATACGCGTGCGAGACTGCCACTTTGGATCTCGCAGGGCGGTTTCTGGTCCGATTGTTCTCGGGTTTTCGATAACCGGTGGTCAAGCAATAATTTGTCTGTGTTCACAGCCGGCCTCTTTCGCTTTGGCGAGTGGCGCAGAAAAAGAAGAAGACGATGGAGAAGAACAGGGAGGAATCGCCAGGAATTGTGGCTGATGGCGTTGGACCCTAAGAAGATGCGAGGCGCACGCTGTGTTCTCGTCTGGATGCTCTGAGATGACGTTTTCCCGCAGCGATGGGATATTAGGATCCTGAGCCTGGCCACGTGCGAAGAAGTTCTTTTTTGTCGAGTTTCCCTTTTTCCTTTCGAGAATAAGCCGCGTTTGTTTTTGTCCGGGACAGGGTACAACGCACATTCGTTGGTGCGGAGTCGTCGAGGACAAGAAGGATCGAGGTAGGGCCTGCTCCCGTTGATTCCAGCGGATGGGATGGGATGGGCGGAACGACAAGGTCGTTGTTACGTCACTTAAGAGGTCGAGCTGAGTGTGGGTCCTTCGATGCTAAATGCTGGAAAGTTGAGGTTGCTTAGTGCCGGCCGCGATGCAAATTTCAGCTAACAAGCGACCCGAGAATTTCTCACTTGAATTTGCTTGAAAATTAGAAGAAGGGGAAGAACAAAGAGAAGCTGATCATCCCCGAGTTGAAGACAAAAAAATTAAATGAAGTAAAATGAACAAGACGAGGCGGCAAAAGTAGACCGAACAGAAGAAATTCAACCAGAGGCAAATAGCACCGGCACTTTAGGCAGGAGAAGTGGCGACCGACCGACATCTCCGCACAAAAGCCTGCGACATTCATGTACCGACCCAGGATTATCGACGTACCTTCTGGTACATCATAGGCACTTAAAGTAGGGACGCAATTACTAAGATACTTACCAGGCCATGTGCATGGTACTTCAAGTACGTAAGTAAGTAGGTACCTACCTAGGTAGGTACTTAACTAGGTAGGTACCTAAGTAGGTAGGTACTTAAGGTACCTAGGTACCTACCTAATGTAGGTAGCTAGTACTTAGGCCAGGACGAACACCAAGGCTGATGTTCGACGACAGGCACCAACGTCGTACACAAAAGGCAGTGTGCCTCCGAGAATAGAAGTGGGTCCAAGAATATTTGATTCTTTGGTCTGATGTCAGATCCAGCACGAGCATTACGTCTGGTCCGGTCTGGTCCGGTCTGGTCCGCCCCTCGCAGGCCATCCGGCACAGTGTCGGAATGACCGGATCATGTTCAGGCTACATGACACCGCCAGAGTCCGGCCTGGCCCGCCAAACAAAGTCGACGACAGCGAATGCTGGTGCATGTGCCAGACGCCGAGGAAATGGAGACATCAGACGATTACTCGGTCGCCATCTTCATCCTTGCCATCATGAGGGAGAGAATGCGGGATGAATCTAGAACTCTTTCCTCGACTGTATTGAACTGAAGCAAATAGCTGAATGTATTCAAACGCTCCGCTTCAACGCCTATCCCGGCCCCATATACTTTTCATGCTTCGACGGGCACGCAAACGTGCCACAATATCCATCATGCTCTCAAATAGAATCATCTCACCTCGGCCGGCGAGATGATATCCTGGACGATGTCTTGACTGGTGCGGGGAGACAATCGGAAAGATGATCCCGATCTATATTGTCCATTGTTAGCAGGCATTCTGGTCCAGAGGATACTAGGAATGGCGTTTCCATTTATGCTCACCTGCTTCGTTTTCAAACATGATGAATATGTCATCATGCTCGCCCGGCAGATCTGGGACATCAAGACACACAAACGCCACGTCATCTTCATCGCCATCTCTCTCTGCTGGAAGCCGCGGCAAAGGAAATTTGGCATCCACAAATCTGATGCCAGCCTTGCTTCCTTTCTGGAACGTTTCGTAAACATCGGTGCCCTTGAGCAGGAAATTCAGGCAATGCCCATGATGAAAATCCTCGAAAAAGGCCAGCAGCTGGAGCTGTTTGTCCTCCAGTCGGACGACTTGAATTCGCGTATATCCCGCCTCCCATTTCTTATGAATCGGGACCACCATGCGCCGTCTGGATATGGCAAAGGTGGCCGCGAGAGCATCGAACATGACCTCAAATCCCATCAACGCTGCTTGGAAATTATGGAGATCTTTCAGATTGTTAAATTCGTAGGTACGAATGGTCTGGCTTGCCTTGAGCAGTTGCAGAGCATCGACCAGATTTGTTGGCAGCTCCTTGGGTACCTGCGCTTCCGAGACCGACACGGTCATATCTTGCTGCGGCTGTCGCAGAACTCGCAGTATCTTCAAATTGCTTACCTCAAGACGCATCCGCAATTCACCTGGGGCCACATTGACTCTGTCCGCAACGGTTCCATTCTGGTATTCGAGCACGATCTTGAGCCGATCAGCAAGAACAACGGGAGGAAGAACATCTCCCTCGGCACTGGACTCATCATTGACAACACGGGCGGCTGACCACGGAATTCGATTAAAGGGCACAATTCCAGTGGGTTCATGGATGCTTTGCGACACCATGAAGTTCTTGAGCGGGGCGTCTGAAAAGATCTTCTCGTCGTGCTTGAGCGCGGTATCTGTCAAGAGGGAGTGAAAGTTTAGTCGCTCCTTGTCTTCGCTAAACACAAGCACCATCCGACAACCTTGTCGGCCATTGGCATACTTGAGAGAGAGAGCTGGAGCATCTCTCTCAGCCCTGAAAAATCCAAACTGGACAGGCATGGAAGGCGAGAAGCTATGCTGAACGCCACTGAGAGTTCTCGTCCGAGAACCCGTCACAACGGCGATTCGAAAGCCGCGGTGCCAGCTGCGTGGTCCAGCTGGACCCGCTTCTCTGTATATTCTTTCAAACAAGGCCACATCGCACTGAGGCATGGAGTCTTTCGGGAAAACGCGTGACTGTGGATCTGCGTCGAGGTATTGGAAGGATCGCAAATTGTTTCGAAAGACGACCACTTCATCGCTTCGTGGGTGCAGCATGGTTCGGATCTTGGTACTAAAGTCGTACATGTTCCAAAGCATCCTGTAGTCATTTTGACTCAACTGGACAACCAACAGGAACCCGCGGGGTAATCGAACCTCCAAAGAACAGGTCTTGTTTTGCCAGCGAACGTCATCCCAGACTGGTCCCGCTTTCTTGTTCTCCTGGATTGGCAGCTGTACGGCGCCGTTTTGGCTGGCAATGACGAACACAAGCCCGGTGCTCTTTTGTGGCCGGACCATGGATAGGATACAAGGCAAAAAGAGTCCTTGTGCATTCCGCTCATGCTCGGTCAAGAAAGCATCTGCCATGACTCGACCGTAGCTGAAGTTTTCCGCGGTATCGCTGACAGGTAAGGCGTCGAGGAGTCGGAGCGTGGACACAGGGTTTTTCATGGCTGTTAGACCTGTACCCCAGTGGCCAGACATGAGAGCGACCATGTCTTGGCTCAGAGAAGGATACTCCAGCCATATTGATTTGTCCATGGTCTGAGGGAGGAACGGCTCTTCGGGAGGTAGAAACCCATTGCGTTTCATGGACTGAACCAGTTTTCGTAGTGCTGACATGATGCCCTGGATAACCTCGGTCACTTCTGTATCGAGGGGTAGCATCTGAGAGTCGACAATTTCAGGGATCGCCTCCTGGCAGAGCCAAAAACCCTTGGATAGGTTCGAGTAGGCCTGTTGCCTGTCCAAATCGTTCTGTATTTGCGAGTCGGAAGAGTTTGGTCGCTCTCGTATGGCTAGTTCTAGGCCCATCCTGCCCTTCAAAAACCACCACAAGGCAGCCCGCGCAACCTCCTTGGGCGGGCATATCGACAACGGTCGAACGGTTTCGGCGTGCAATCGAAAGAGCTCGAAAAGATGTCTTGTTCCCACGACAAAGGCATCCAAAGCATCGCCGCCCGCAGGCTCAATCGCGTCCTGTGGCAAAGACGTCGGTAGCCCATTTTGGGACGTGGCACCGGGCTGTCGGACGGGAACATGGGTCTGAGATGGAGAGTCGGATGTTGAATAGGTGGAATAGGTGCTGGAAGAAGCGGAAGCTACCGAAGCAGCCGGGCTATGGTTCGCCAGTGGCTGCTTCTTGCGCGATTCTGGAGACTGAGATGAATGACGTGGCGGATCGAAGGTGTTATCTAGGTACGTTGCCGGCGGCCGGACACCATCCTCCCATTGATGGAGTGATGCGACGCTTGCCGTCCTAGCGGCTTGCGCGAACGCTTGAGCTTCTGCTTTCCGCATCTGCGCTTGATGTATTTCTATAAAAGAACGTCTGTTTTCATCACGCTTCCCCGATGTGTCGAGATTCCTGGGGAACGCATCTCCTCCAAGACTAACCGACTTGGCGTCTTTCTGAGCGTTGCGATCTGGAGGTCGGACAGTTGCATTCTGTCCCCCGCCTGGTTCGCAGATAGAAGAGTATCCCGTCCGACTTCTCTGAGAGAAGGCGCTCGGTATGAGCTCCTCGGAGAATGCTCCCGAGACACCTTCTGAATACCCGGACTGTACTTGATGAGCAGGAGGGCCAGCAGGCTGCGAGGGGTTAAGCGGCAGAGAACGATGTGGAGGTGGTTGAGGAGGCACCAATGGCCTGGCTCTTTTGTTCTTCCCAATGTCCGCGACGGGAATCTCGGATTCGTCGCCCCCCTCCCCAATGACTTCAGGAGTTGAATCGGCGAAGTGGACGTTCGTGCCCTTTTTATTTGGACGAGGGCTTCTTCTCTGCGACCTCGTGTGTATGGGGACGCCTGGAGCCACAGGTCGGTTCTGCTGTGCCTGCTGATTTACGGCCAGAGCCTGCGGATATCGGGAAATCGTGGTATCGAGCTTGGCAAGCTTTGGAAGGGACGAGGGTGGAGGCGGAGGCGGTGGGTTAGAAACATCGAGTTTGTCGGGCGCGATCTGGAGGAAAGCTTCGAGCGTCGAGATGGGCTGGACGGGATAGTCGTGTTTACTCTTTTCTTTGCCAAAGAGCTTGCCCATGAAGCGACCCCTCCGAGACGACCGTCCCTCATCGACGACTTGGGAGTGGTTCTCCATGGTGTCGCTGGCGAAACAACGGTCTCATTGGCATTGAAAAGCCCTTTTTTATTTACCGGGCGCTTCTCTGTTTAAGCGTGGCTACGAGGAACCACGTATCCGCCGCGATCCGGGGTCGAACCAGGGATGACTGGGCAGAGAGCTTCCCGGCTCCTTCCAGGCTCCACGGAGCGGAGGGCAAGATGCGATGCGGTATGCAGAAGGAGATATCAAGCCGAGACTGACGACGACTGCTGTGAGGTTCTCCGTTTGTTGTTGCTTGTGTTGCACCGGGGGTGGGGGGCGGCCACTGGGGGTCGTCTTCAAAGGGATTGTATCGGGTGACTCGGGTCTGGTTCCTGTGATGCAGTCGTACGGCGACTGGGAAAGTACCAGACCAGACCAGACCAGACCAGACCAGACGTGACCAGACGGGACCAGACGGGACCAGGACGGGACGGGTGGGCGGACTTGGCGCTGGTCCTGGTTACAAAGGGCGCCACGGCAAGCCGGGGAAGTCTTGATGGCGCTTTGCCCGATCAAAAAAAAAGGAAAGGGGAGGCAAAGGGAAAGGGAAAAAAAAATTGAGGGACCGGCGATGGACTTGAGACGGATGTCGTCAGTGTCTACCGAGATGAAACAGTTTGTCTCTCGTCTCGAGGATGACAGCAAGAGACCGAGGAAGCTGGATGGACAAATTGTCACATTCGTGACCGTGGTGCATGTAGACACCGGACACCGGACACCGGACACCGGACACCGGACACATGCAACCCGACACTTACTGACAGATTGGCCGGCCACCTGGTGATGAAGGATGAGATGCGGGACCCGTGGAGCCAAGGTGCCTGGCACAGCCTGGTCAAGGCTCATGCCCCCGCGGCTAAATGCCAGGTACTGGGATGAAATGTACCGCTTGTGGCAATATGCCAGGCGCGATACCTTCCCCTTTGTAGACATGGCCCCGAGGCCCAACCCCTGAGACAAGTGGACATCCACTGGTGGCGGACGGGCCACTGGGAAGCAACGGTCGTGCATCGTGCAGACGACTAGACGCACCGGGATCAAGGAGGGAAAAGGACAACAGTAGCATTGAACGTCTGATCTGGTGCTCGTTGGTCCATGAAAAAGCAAAACGGGCAAAACAGCATGGCAGCACAGAAGACGATTCGACGTTCCACGTTGGCCATCAAGTGCTGGAGGCTGTCTGGTCTGGTGAGCTCCATCTATTTTGGGCATTTTGAACCTGGTTCGCCGCCAACATCCGGCAGGTGCATTTGCACATCCGGATGCAGTGCGACGGGATGAACATCCGCAGCGCGGCAGCAATGGATGCTCATAAGGATGATACCACAGCAATCCGATGGCCTGCCGACGGGCTGCGGCAGCGCCGGCTGCCGCCTCCTCTTCAATGATTCAGCACTTGGCTCGTCTGAGGTGCACCAGGACTGTGATGAGATGCCAGGCTTGGTTGTTTGAGGGCTATCGGGATGGCGCATGGTCGCGTGCTCACTCGCTTGGGGTGTGATCCACGAGCGCCTGCAATATTTGCAGAGGACAAGACCCAGTATAAATTATATATAGATCACTATAGGGCAACTACTTTATACTATCTATATATTATTTTAATAGCGTTTTTTTACTGCCTTTATAGCTAGGGCTTATTATAACTATAATATTAAATTTTTTATGCCTTTATAATCTATTAATATATTTAAATACTTATTTCTCTCTTAGAAAATAAGATACTTATTAATATTATACCCTAATCTTTAGAATCTTAGTTATTTAGCCTTAATTAAACTTATTAAGTTTATAAAGAAATGCTTCTCTTCCTTAAATTATTACTTAAAGCCTACTATAATTAATAGCTTAATAATAATAAGCTTAGTATTTTAAAAGATATCTTTAAAGGCTTTATTCCTATGCTTACTATTAAGTTTCCTTATTATTAGTAGAATATAAAGGTTCTTAAGAATTAATATTTATTTTTAAAAAGCTTATAGTAAGCTTTTTATATAGTAGAGTTATAATTTAGCACTATATATAATAAGGAGATTAAAATACTTTTAATAAGTAAGCAAACTATTATAAATATTAAAGCTTTATTTAAATATTTTAAAAAATATATAGTAATAAAGCCTCTTTCTATAAATAATTCTATTATACTATTAAAGTAGGCAAAGATCTTTATTTTTAACCTTTCTATTAATAATACTATTATTAATGCTAATAATAATTAAGGCTTTATTAGTACTTAAGCTATAAAAAAAAGGGGTAATAAAAAAGAAAGAGATAAAGAACCTTTTTAAAAAGGGTAAAAAGGGCTTAAAAAAAGGGCTAAAAGCTTTTAATATAATAATAATACTAATAAAGCTTACCTTAATAAAAACCCTTTTGTTAATAATAATAATTTACCCTTTTAATTCTTTTATAAAAATATAAATAATACTAATACTCTTAGTTTACTGCCTTTAAGTATTATAAGATTAGTAGCTTTAAGTTTATAGAACTTTCTTAAAATACCTTTACTCTCTTTTATATAGCTAAACTAGTTATTAAGAGGTTTATAATAAAAGCAGATTATAGTATAGTTATTAGAGCTCTTATAGGTTATATTTAATATATTTAAGCTAAGGAATAAGGGTTTAAGGGGGTATATTATTTATTAAGTAAGGTTACTATATATAACTAAGATAGAAAAGGTAAGTAAAGACTATTAATTACTTTTTAAAAAGTTTAGGATTTAGATTATAATAAAGGTTATACTATAGTTAAAAGAGAATTAAATAAACCCTTTAATTTAAAACTTATTATTTTTAAAAGAGGCTAAGATAGTGCTTATTAAGACTATCCTTAGCGTTAAGCTTTTATAAGATTATTAACTATAAAGAGATTATTAGTAAATCTATAAGTATATATACTACTATATATTTCTTCCTTCTTTATTATATTCTTTAGCCTCTTTTTATATAGCTTTAATAATATATTTTTAATGCTAAATCTATTAAATCTATTAGAATTTAATCTCTTTTTATTATATATATGCCTCCTATAGCTACCTTATAATTTTATTATAAATTCTTATTAGTATTAAATAAAAAAGTATTAGAAATAAGGGGTTTACAGAGGCTTTTGCCCTCTGAATTACTAAGGTAGTGAGGCTTAGTAAGCTAAAAGCTAGAAGGGCTCTATAGTGCTATAGCTAAAGCTATAGGCCTTATAACTAATATTAAAAGCTTAATACATAACTTTTAGCACTTAAAATACACTAAATTTTAGCTTATAAAAGGTAGCAGAATTTTCTTAGATTTTTATTTAATTATTTAATATTATAGGTAGCAGGCTTAGATTAATAGTTTATATAGTTAGTAGATAGTTAGTAAGGGGGAATGTCTTCTCCCTTATATACCTTTTAAGCCTATTAAAGGCTTAGCTTTATAAAAAAGGGCTTATAAGCTACCTTTTATTTTTTATAAAATTTATTTATATAGGAAAATAAAAAAATAGACTTATAGCTATATAAATAAGGTGCTAATATACTCCCTAAATATTAACTTAGTAAAAATTAGTATATAACTTTAAAAATTAAAAAAATTAACTAATTATATAAAAAAATTCCCTTTATTTTAGTAATAAAAATGCTAGTTATAAAATCTTCTATAACCCTTTAGTTATTATATAAATTAGCTATAAAGTGCACCCTAAGGTAGCTTATTATATAGCCTTTAGGGTAAGCAGCTTAAATCTTTAAGCTAAATTTTAATTACTTATTTAGTTACTATAAAAATTAATTCTAAAGTTTTACTAAGCCTAATAAACTATTAGGTTCCTAATTAAGTATACGCTAGCTGCTATAAGGTATAATTAAAAGGGAAAAGGTAAGAAAAGTAGGGCGCTTATAGCTATAAGCTATAAGCGGAAGAATTAATTCTATAGGCGCTATATATAGCTTAGGGCTGCTTATAACGCTAGTAATAGCTAAGAAAAGCCCCCTAAGGGTCCCTATAAGGGTCTCTATAAGGCAGGGGCTAAGGGTTACTATAAGGCCTATTAAGAGGCCTAATAGATAAGGAAGTCCCTTAAAAATAGCTATTATTTTTAATACTCTCTTTAAAGAGGTATTCTAAAAGCTAAAAGGGAAAGAAGAGGAATGCTAAATTTAAAGAAAATCTGTATAAATCTAAATAAAATTATAGAAGAAAAAGAATAATAGATTTAAGAAGCCTAAAAGTAGGGCTCTTTAAAAAAGTTAAAAAAGTACTATAGTTATATATAGTAAAATTAAGGAATTTATTATTAAAGTTAAAAATCTATTTTTAGCTTGTTTTAGTGATTATTTTAAATTTTCTAAGTGTTTTTATAGTTGTTTTAGTGCCTTTAGCTAAGTGTTAAAGATTTTATAGCAAAAGGTTATAGGGGTTAGAGCCCTATAAGCTCTAAGAAAATAGTGTATATTAGAATAGTTAGTAGCTTAGTTAAGCTATTAGCTAGTATTTTCTTAGTATCTAAATAGGCAATCTTAGCTAGCTTAGCTAAGATTTGCTGCCTATTATAGTGGAATTTTAGTAGAGTATACTTAGTTTAACTATAAAGGGCTGGATTATAGGCTATTTTTATAGCGCCTTAGTTATTATAAAAAATCTATATAGGGGGCTTTATAGAGGCTTTTAGCTCCTTAAAGATGCCCTTTAGCTACTAAAGCTCTCTAAAAGTCTTATAAATTGCGTTAGACTTAGCTTCTATAGTAGATAAAGCTATAGTACTAGCTTTCTTACTTTTTTAACTTATAAGGCCTTTAGCTAGCTTAAATAGATATATATAGGTAGATTTAAAAGAGCTTCTATTACTAGCAAACTTACTATTATAAAACCTAATTAAGCTATTATTAGCTTTGCCTTTATTTATAAGGGAATTCTTATAAATTATAGTAAGGTTCTAAGTACTAAAAAGATACCTTAAAAGGCTTTTTATAGTATTTAAGTGTTCTAAATAAGGACTAATAAGGGCTATTAAAAGCTATTGCAGTGTAAAGGTAATGTTAGGCCTTATAAGGAGTATTAAATATATAATAGTCCCTATAATACTTTAATATTCCTTTATTTCCTTAGAGTTAAGGGGCTTAGTAAGCTGAGTTTTTAAGACCCTTAGCTGCATAGGAATTCTAACTACCTTATAATTTTTAAGCTTAAAGCATACTAAGGCCTCTTAAATATACTATTTTTAGTATATTTTTAGAGTCTTATTTTTTTAATTACGTTAAATTTACACCCTTAGGAAGAATTCTATAGGGCCCCTATCTTCTATAGGGTAGGCTTTATATAAAGCCTTTTTAAGCTAATTTATATATTGCAAATTTAGCCTTATTAGAAGGCAATTATTAATATATATAATAATAAAAGTCTTAGTTTTAGGATTATAAAATATAGCAGAGTTAGATATAAGGGGGCTAAAGCTAAGGCTTTTTAGCACTTTTATTAGCGTTTACTACTACTCTTTAGAGCTTTGCTTTAGGCTATAAAGGGTCTTTCTAAGGATAATTATCTAATTTTTAAAAGCCTTATAACTATAGCTTTTAGCTAATTTAGCTAATTGTGGATTTTGCTTAATAAATTCTATAAAGCCCTTTAGAATTATTATATAAATAAGCTCTTTAAGGTGGCTATTTAAAAACGCACCTATAAAGTCTACTTACTCTATTTTCTAGTCCTTTATAGCTGCTAAAGCTAATAAAATCTGCTAGCTAGGGGGAATATTAGTAGTAGTAAAGGTATCTGTGTAATTTAGACCTTCTATTTATATAAATCCTTTTATAATAAGCTAAGCTTTATATTTTAAAGGATTATTTTCTTTATCTCTCTTTATCTTTAATATTAAGCGATTTTTTAAAACTTTCCGGCTCTTAGGGACTTAGTCTGCCTTTATAAATTTAAAAGTTCTAGCCTTTAAAAGTTACTTAAATTTACTAAATATAGCTTTTAGCTATTTAGCTTTTTCTAAGGAATTTAAAGCTTACTTTTAGGTCTTAGGCTTACTATTAAGCATATTTTCTTTTGCTTTTAGTTATACTTTATAGCAGATTTTTTATACTATAGCCCCTATATTAATATCCATTTTTTCTGGATTTAAATTGATTTTTTCGGGCAAGAATTGTAGAGAGTTTAGGGAAATTAGATCCCTAGGGCTAAGGGCTTAGCTAAGCTTTAAATTAACTATTTCTTTATTAGCTATAGGGTAATCCTTATTACTAAGAATAACCTTATTAAGTTATTGTTCCCCTTTTAAGGAATTACTTCTTATAGAAGAGTTAGAGGGTTTTAAAGCCTTAGCCCCCTCTAAAATTATAAAGGGTTTTAAGGCATTTTTAGTAGGAAAATCCCCCTTTAAAAAGCTATTCCTTATAGAAAGCTTAGGAAGGCTGCTAGAAATAGGGCCTATAGGTTCTATAATTTTAAGAAAGCTAGTCTTTATTATAAGCTTCTTAGAGGGAATATATATTATATAGGTTTTAGAACCTACTATAGTAATTAGCCTTTTAGGCATAGTCCTAGGGGCTAGCTTCTAAGCTTTAGGCCTTTTTTCTAGTAGAATTAGGACCTTATAATAAGAGCCTATAGCCCTAAGAGAGCTATAATTAGGCCTAAAAGGCTTATTAAAATTATTAGCTAATAATTGTGCTAGGCACGCTAGTTTTATAGAATTAGCAAATAAATTTATAGAATTTAATACTAAAAAAAGTGTAAAATTCTATAAAAATAAAGGTAAACTAAACTAATATAGGGTAGCTTATAATCTATCTATAATAACATAGATAGATCGCTTAGCTAATTTATTTTATTTATAAATATAAGAGGAAGAAGTAGTGAATTTAATCCCCTTTTTAGCTAGCTAGCTTTATAAAGTAGAATTAATTTCTTTACCTCTATTAAAATATAGATATTTAAGGTAGGTCCTAAATTTATTTTTTAGGGTTTTAAAGAAGCTTTTTATAGCTAAAAATACAATAGGGCCTTCCTTATTAGGAATTTATAAAGCCTACCTAAATTTAGTCTTTTAGTTTACTAAAAATAAGCAAATTTAATGCCTATTATAGGGAATAGGGCTTATTTTTATTATATCCCCCTTTATTTTATTAAGGGCTTTAGGGGGGTTAGGGATAGGATTTTTACTAGGCCTTTTAACTGCCTTAGTTTAGTTATAAGCTAAGCAGTTAAAATCCTTATCTTTAATACTAGAAAAATTCAGTATTCCCTTAGCTAATTAGCTTATTTTCTTTAGAAGGCTAAGCCCTAAATACCCTAGCTAAATATACTAAATTCTAGCTAGTTTTAGCAATTTTTAGTATAAATTAGGCTCTAAAATATCACTTTTAGTGCCTAAGGGTGGCCTTTTAGGCCCTATAGGGCCTTCTTCCTTAGCTCCTTACTAGGTCCCTTCTAAGGAGCTATAGGCCTCTTAGTAAGGCACTAGCAAACCTAAGGGCTCTAAAATTCCTTTAGTTGCCTTATAGTCTTCTAAAGCCTTTAATAAAATAGTAAGAGAGTCTACTAAAAACCCCTATAAATCCTTAGATTTAGGGACTAAATCTTATAATTTAGGGGCTTAGCTTAGGGCTATAGGTATTAGGGAAGAAGGGGCTATAGGATTAAAGGGTTTTAAATCACTAAAATCCCCTAACTCTTTAATTTTAGCAGCTTTACTAGCCTAAGATAGCTTTTATAAAGGTATTTCTACCTTTATAAAGTGGCTAGCTTAGTGGTAAAAGTAACTATTATAGTGGCTAAAAGAGCTACTATTAGTTCTTAAAAGGGGTGTATTATTATCTTTTACTTAGAAGAAAAAACCGTGTTTTCTAATATTTAAAAGACTAATATA